>BOPN01001025.1:310000-322500 GCA_017312705.2 Penaeus japonicus
TGCACTTTAATATTCACATCAACTTTATAGATATCATATAGACTAATTAACTGTTTTACTAATAGAAAGTTTTGCTTGATGCATATTCATGTATATGTAATACTTGAATTCATCACTGATTATGTTAACGTATAATACAGTTTACATGCAGATAATCCATAAGGATACAAATTGAATATCTCTACAATAGATATCCAGTGCAAAATTGTTTTACGTTGTTTATTCATATTGCATTTCAGATAAACAGAACAAAAACAAAATAATACTGGTCACATACAAAATGAACTTTAGGCTACAGTTATTATTATGAATGTGAACTTCATCTCATAAACAAGGGTATGCAGAAGTGCAACATTAATTTAATCATTGCCCACATTTTACTGTCTATGCCTACCCTATGGAGGCGAGTCCTGAAGGAGGAATGTAAAACTTACAAATGCTTGATAGAAAAGATGTGTGAGCTTTGTAAGCATGTTGGGAGAAAAGATTGTTCTATATAAATATCCAAATATATATATCATAATAAATTTGTTTACACAAGTTATAAGTATCTATTAATACTAAAAATACTTATTACATACACCAAACTTAGGCTAATAATAATATACACTTCAGAGTATTTAAAGATATTTTGAGATACTGACACACCTATAGGCATTGTCTACCTTTTCTTATCTACATATAAATCCATACAAAAAAAATATTTATCTCTGTCATTTTTAGGGAGTATTTCTGCTGCTTTCCTTCCTCAATGCTTGCATATAAAAGGGGTATACAGGAATAGACATGAAAAGAGGCATACCATTACAAAAACATACAAACCAAATCTACTGCTGAACCATCTTTTCATTCCATTTACAATGTACAGCCAGTTCCCTTCACTTCCAATTTCACAAATAAGCATGCTTATGCATGACCCACCAGTTTCAACTCTTTTCTCCAAAACATATGACAATATGCTTATGGAGTATGTGTTTTTGGTACTATAGTCAAAGCTGGCAGTTTACACATTGTCAATGCTAAATTGTGAACTTGGAAATTAGAAATGGTAGGTACTGTACATGATGGATAGTATAAATTAAACTGATATGTACTTATTAACTTGAGATTATTAGTCCAGTGTTAACCCACTCATGACGAGGGCATTCCAGCCTTGCATGTTACAATGCCGGGGCTCTCGAACACATAGGCCTAAATCAGTTAAATAAACGACGCCGTATGACGTCACCCTGCGAACGGGCCTTGAATGCGCTGTACCCGTGCTGTACCACCCGTCCAGAGAGGGTTAATAAGGTAAATTTTACTAAAATACCTGTACACAAAATAACCTAAAAAATGTATACTACAATGCACAGCATCCCCTTTATGCATTGAGATACACATCCTCTCTATTTCATAAGAAGAATATACCTCTCAAAAGGGTCATATATTGATTAATATGATCCTGCTCTCTACTATACTTTGTAAATTTCATTTAATAATCAATCTGATTCTAAATATAACAAGTACTGTGAAGGGCAAATGTAAATGTAATCCTGATATATATGCAAGCAATAACCAGCTATATAAAATGTATGTGTATATGCAATATATAAATAGATAAATATATGAGAAGCATCAACTGTGAAACTAAAATAATATAACCTAAAATAATATTGATACCACTAATAATCTATGCAATAATGACAAGTACAGACTCATTAATTTGGAAGATTCCCATCAGTAACTTTTACCACATTTTAATCTGATATATGATGAATTATTAAATCAAAATTTTACTTATTACAAGGGAAAACTGCAATCAGATAGTATTTTTCTCTGAAAAGGTTAAGTGGTTCAATCTTTGCATATCATATAATATCAATAGCATTACTCTGGTACAAAGACATCAGCATTTTGCCTCACCTGGGCATTCAGGGTATCAAAGCGTGAAGTGAGGGTGTGGGTGGCATTCTGGACAGCCACAGACATGCAGTTCTCCTGAACGAGAGCTTCAGCAAGGTTGCGTATCTGCTCCAGTCGACTTTCATTGTGGCTATGCAAGAAGATCTCAAGATCCTAAAAATTAAGATTATTTTTACATTTCAATTTTTTTTACTGTTACAGATTTTTACAACATTCCATCTTTTAGAAAGTTACATACTTTATGACATTCCATTCTTTTTAAATGTTATACTGTTTATTCATTCAACTGCACCTACTTGATGTCACTGTAACTCTCTCCACATTTGTTATAAATAAACTGTTACAAATTCAAGACTTACATCTAAAGCCTCTGATATTTCCTCTGCATCTGCTGCAGACTTTGATGATTTCTCAAGCTTTTCCTGTAGTTGGTTAAGCCATTCTGTTTCCTCACTACAAAGCTCTGAAATCAACATAAGAATTGTATATGCCTGCATGCAAAATCTTATGGACAACATACATTGTTATAAAAAAATAATAATAATAATAAAGTTGGAAAATACAAATTCTTAAAGGAAAGTCTTCAAGGAAAATCAGGATCTACTGAACTAATAACAAAATGTAACTTACTCTTAAAGTCCTCATACTGTTCAGAAGCTGTAGATAAGACCTTGTAGCGAGAATCCACTTGAGTTACAACATCAGTCCATCTGCCATTGAGCTGTGTGAACTGTCTGGCAAGCTCCTCATGGGTAGCAACAGCATCATGTTGTAGCATCTCATTGCCTGTAAAATAACCTTAAGTATTTTTTGCACACACATTTTGGTCCTTTTTTATACATTCCTCTTCTTTATCTCCTGTGCAAACTTTTGATGTATTTGAAGTATAACAGACCTCAGTATAAGGTCCTAATATATCAAATTTCTATCATTTCTCTGTTTAATGAAATTCAAAGCTGAAAAGTATACCTATCTTTAGATACTTGCAGACAAAATTATCTAATGTCTATTCCTAAATACCTGAAACATACTTCACATAATACATTTATTAACTTTCAAAAAGTATACTTACCGGTGTTATTTACACCTCTGAACTCTTCACTGTGTTCACTTATCTCTTCACGCAATTTAGTGAACATGTCAATTGCTGAACTTAGTTCTGATGATGTCTCTATTGGACCAAAAGTAGGGACTTTCTGATCCATCTCATCTAGCCATGTATTTAATACCTGAATGTCTTCATGGACCTAAAATAGATTCAAGGCATTTCAGAATCTTTTGCAATCCTAAATAAATTATATCCATTCAAACTTTAGCTTTATTCACAGATATGCATTAATAATCAATAGATCTACCATGGTCATAAATGCTCAATATCATTTCAAAAATATTTGTTATCTCTTTTTTAAATAATACAAAATTTCATAATTCACCCCAAAACTCAAAAATAATGTTTAATGGAGCTTTCAACAGCTAGTATATTATATTGTCACATAGCATGATAAAGAGATAACTGTGGATTATTAAAGAGTGTTGACTTGAAATCAATACAAAATCTTACCTTCTGACTCTTAGCTAAGGCATCTTTTAAGCTCTTATTCTGAGCTTTAGCAAGTTCAGTTACTAATGCCCAACGCTTGGTAAGTTCATCCAGTTGGACTGTAATTGCTCCCTTTACTTCTGATTCAGCCTCTTCCATCAACTGTTTACCAGAGGTTGTAATATTTGTTACATTATTCTCCAGTGTTACAATATCATCCTGGAGAGCCTGCAATGTAAAATGTAACCTGAGTTCACGTCTCTCTACCTATCTATCTATCTATCAATCTGTTTCTGTTAGTCCATAAAGTATTTCAGTATCTTCTAAACTACATCTACTTTCATTTCATTTTCTGCATAGAGAAAAGATATAACTCACATTAGACTGCTCTAACTGTGCTTCTAATGTCTCTATATCTCCAAGGGCTGGCTCCTCTGCTTGGAGGAAAACATCAACTTCTGACATCCAGGAGCACAATCCAGACACTTCGTCATTGTATTGTTTCTGCTTTTCAATCACTGTGAATGTACAATACATTAAATTACAATGACTGTTCACTTGAAATCTTTCTTAGTAATTCTTATTATTTAACTCCAATTTGCATTTAAGAAAAACAATATGTTACATTAGTTAGACAACGCATTTCTCTCGATCACAACTATAAATGGGAAGTAATACATAATCCTGGCAAAGATAGCAGACCTTTTTCTATAGCCTTGATGCGTGACTGGAGTGCTTCAGTAGTTGTTTCCCACTGCTTACTCAACTTAGTAAAGTCATCTGAGATCCCAATTTGGCCATCTTTAATAAGGGCATTACAAGCATCGTTTATGTGGTTCATGTTGCCTTGTTCCATTTCAACTTTTTGTGACAAGTCCTGAGAAGTACAGAAAAAATGTTAATAGGAGAGATTTACATAAAAAAGGTACCACATATCAATTCATGTGCAGTTCACACTAACAATGTACATATCAAGTTCATAAGATTAAACTAAAATCAGATTAGGTATAGACTGGTAAAATTAAGCAAAGAGAGTTAAGGCAACATTAAATACAGTGGAAAATACAAATAAGATGACAATAAGATACAGTAAAACAAGATATAGTAACAAACTATTTTTTTGAACTTGGTAAATAAATTAGCTGAAATTAAGACTGCTTCTTTACCTGGAACTTTAACAACATATCTTGCATCTGTGGAAGACTGGAGACAACATGTTCAGATGCTAGGGCAGTTTCAAGACTTTCCAGCCATTTCCTAGAAGCTTCCATAGCCTTAACAAGTGACTCTGGTGGGGCAGTCTGAACAGTCTCAACAACCATGGGTGTTGGAGTTACTTGTCCTACTCTTTCTTTCAAGGTTACACTCCATTCCATAAGCCTGTATGAATAAAAAGAAAAAGGTCTGTGTGAGAAATAATTCTATGGATTCCTTTTAAATATTTTGAGTGATTATCAAATGACTAAAAGAAATATTCAGGGTATTGCAAACTTTGGATTCTGAAAAATAAAACTCTATACTTGTATCAATAAAAGCATACTGAAGCAATCCCAAGATATTTTTAAGAAAATCATACCTCATCTTAAGGGCTTCCCATTTGGTAACAAAAGTCTGAACTTGTTCCATCACTGGTTGGGTCTCTTGTGCAAAGTTACCATCCAGTGCTTCACATGCTGTTTTAAGAGCACCAATTTCTGCTTCATGACTGTCCATTGCTGTAATTTTGCTCTATAGGGGGTAACAAAATATATTAAAAAATCAGTAAATATTAGAATCTGTCATACCTTTCACAATTCAAATTTATATCAATAAAAAGTATCAGGACATAGGAATTAATAGTAAATGCAAAAACAACAAAGCCTTCCACTTCATATACACTTTTTACTGGATCTTTTAAGGATAAAAATCCCAAAAAGGGAAGCATATAACTTGTAGTGACCTTGTACTAACCTGACACTGTTCCATCTGAAGAGTGACAGCATTGGGCTCATTCTCGCTTACTGTGCGCACATCTTCAAACCACCTGAGGAATCCTTCATATTGTACCTCAAGATCACTGAGTTGAGTTGTTACCTTCTTTTTCTCTGTCAAGAATGTTATGCGAGTTCTGGAAATGAGAAAAAATAGCAGATTATATCATTAATCTATGAATTTTTAGGGCTATTAATAGTGCCATAAATACTCTTCAATCTCAGGTACTGTTTCCCTTATCCATACATCTAGTTAACTTGATCCATCTAAATCTAAATCTAAAAATATAGTGGATCAGACATATAAAATTTGAAAATAGTATCAATACCTATAAATCTGGGAAGTCATTGCTGACAAAAATCATATATATACATACATGTACATAAACATATACATATTTGATTGAGGGAATAGAGATTAAAGAGAAAAAAATAGTAAAAGATCTAAGACTTTATATGAGCAATGACATGAACTTCAGTCACCATTATGAGCAGACAGTCAGAAAAGGAAACATTATGAGTGGATGGGTGATGAGGACTTTTAACACAAGGGATCCAGAACACCTACTACTATGGAAAATACTAGTGATTCCAAGACTGGAATATCAATGCCAAGTATGGAGTACAAGTCTCACAAAAGATATAATGTTACTAGAACAGGTCTGAAGAGTATTTACAAGAAAAATAGACAATATGATAGGTCTTAGTTACTGGGAGAGACTAAAAAAAAAAACTATTCTCTTTACAAAGACAGAGAGCAAGATACTTTGTTACATATGTATGGGAGATTATTGAAACTCTAGCACCAAATCCAAGGGATGTGGAGGAAGGGGGAATTAAAGTAAGACATTCCCCTAGGCAGGGAGGAACATGTTACCGTACTAGGATAGGTACATCAACATCACTGTTAAGAAAAATGTAAAATCAAAGTTTACTAATAAATGGACTAAGACTATCTAATAGTGTGCCAAAAGATATAAGAAATCTAAACCAGTGCAATGTAGAAGTGTTTAAAAGAAAATTAGATGGCTGGCTAAATTCAATACCAGATGAACCACCAACAAGTGGCAGTGAAAGAATGAGGGCTGAATCAAATGCCATCCCTTATCAAGTATAGTTTCATGTAACTGACAAAAGACAGGCAGTTCCCTAGGATGGCCCCAGCATGAGGCATTAGTGTGTCTCATGCTAAAACTTACACAAAGTAACCAAGTGAGTATATCATAAGCTAGATGATATTACCTGATTTCAATAAGCATTGCATTCAGAGCTTCCCAGCGACTTGTAATTCCAGCAACCTGTTGTTCACTTTCTTTGGCAGATTCGCCAATAGTTGATGTCTCTGATATAGCTGACTGGCCAAGGCTTACAACTTTATAATACTCTTCTTTTTGCCCTTCAATCTGAGAATTCAAAATATCACATTAAATCCATTACCATATAATGTTATAGTTATATAATGTGAAAACTTTGCTGTTTAGTCAAAACCTGTGAGATTATTAGTATAAAGTAACAAATATTTGCCTGTCATTTTACTGAAATAATATGTTATCTACAATAGAAATTCAATTTCTCAATAACTCAGGTTATTTAACAAGGTATGTTTAAATGTTAGCATTGTCAAAACTATTTTTTTCTTTTTGCAATGAAAACTTCCATAGTTCTGGGTAATAACTCACCTCATTTTCAAGCTGCTGAGCAAGTTGCAATAGCTGCTCTATGGTCAATTCTCCTGCAACCTTAGGCCTAACCTCTGCTTCTAAAGAGTCCATCCATCCACCCAGTTGATGGAGAGCAACAGAAAAGTCCTCTTGGCTGCCTCCTTCAAGCTTCTGGCGTTTAATTACACTACCTTCCACCTGTTTGAAAAAGAAAATGAATATCTTACATGGTTGTTTATATAATATAATAATCAATACAAAGATCATCCATGAAACTAAAATAGCAATAATAATATAGACACAGATATGCAGACTCTACTCAGTTACTCCTAACAAGAAAAAATAAAAATACTTACCATCTCAGTTGTGATGACTTTGGTGGTTATGATCTTGGTTACCACTGTAGCATCTTCATGTGAGATAGTGGTCGTGCTTGAGCTGACTATGTCACTTGTATTATCTCCAGGAATGACAACTTTCTTAATGTCAATGCCATTAGCTGCCATCTTGATGAAGCAAATAAAATCAAGAATCAAAATCAACTTTTGATATAACAATTCAACAATAGAGATCACATCTTAATGGACAAATTAACATGAATTATAACTGTATGTATTGCAAAAAACGGATGGGTAGTTATTCATCTTTATAAAGAAAGAAAGGAATATCTGACCAAAGACAGATATTTACAATTATATATCATAACTTCATCTAAATTTCTACTAAACTAGTAACTCTCATAACATGAAATAAAATTGAATATAATTATGAACAAAAATAACAAAAATACTCACTCTCTGTGTCTGAGCCTCAATGATACTGACGAGGCAGTCTAGTCGATCTTGGACCATTTCTAATTCAGCAGGGATTTTCTCTTGGCCAGGTGAATCCTGTGGTAAGTGGCTTAAAACTTTGGCACTCTCTTCTTGCAAGTGTTCAAATCGGCGATGTTGTACTTCCATCTCTGCTTGAAGAATCTATAATGGAGAAATTAGAAAATTAAACTTGCATTATACATAATTCTTCAAAGTACTCAACTTCTGGAAAAAATCTAAATTACAAATAATATCATCTACTTGAAAAAAAAATTATATATTCACATTTGTAATCTTATTTTTTTTAATCTAAATAATTCAAAGTTATCATATACCACACTCAAAATTAGTGAGCAAACCTGAAGCATTTATGAACAACAAACAAAAAATACATTTCTATATCTAAAAATCAGCACGCACCTGGAGCATGCTAGCCTGACGAAGGATGTGCTCCTGATCAGAAGATGGATTACTTTCTACCTCACGCAGCAATGACTCCTTCTCATTCATCCACTCTCCCATTTTGTTCATTTCTTGTTCATAATGTATCCAGTGAACAGACAGTGTCTGGAAAGGAATCATTATTTAAAACAATGAAGAAACTTTTGTGATTATCTTGCAAATCTAGCTCCCTTAGAAGCATGTACAGCTGAAAATGATTTGATCCACTTAAGAATAAACATACCTGCAAGGTCTTCCAGCGTGATTCAGCCCATCTGCAGATATGAGCCCATCTTTCTCCCAAGGCATTCAGTTCATCTTCCAATGATGAATAAGCTGAAAAAATAACAGTATGTTAAAAAGTCTTCAAGAGAATTTCTTGATGGATAATACATTTTCTGGCAGTATTATAATAAAGATGAAATTAATTATGTACTGAATTCCTTGTTCCTTTAGAGATTATTAAAAATATATATATACATATATAGAAAAGAACTGAACAGCTCTTACCATACAATATATATCAACTATAACATAACATATCACAATACCTTCTCTAACCCTGACATTAATACATAAATATAAAATTTACAATACCACTATCATTGACCCTAGTCCACCAAACATACCAACAACAAAATATAGTATATCATAATAAACTGCACCCACCACTGTCGGAACTACTCTCATCAACAACAACCACCATGTTGGAGAGAGAGTTGATGTTAGCTTGTTCACTTTCCAAGTCCTCTTGAAGACTTTGGTGGGCTGCAATTTGTTCTTTTAGTACATCTGTTGTAGGTCCAACCTGTTGGTAGTGTCAATATAAATATCAACATTTCACATCAATGACACGTTTAGATATATTTATTTCCATAGGAATTAATACATTATTGCACAGTAACTCCCATATTACCTGGCTCATATTAGCAATGCGATCCTCAGTCTCAGTTAGCCACTTCTTTAGGCTTTCTAACTGTGCTTGCTGAAGGCTCATCAACTTCTCATGAAGCCTAAAATATATTCATATGAAAATAATATCAATGAATCTATAATATTCATTCAAAATGAAGGGATATTATCTTAATCACGCATAAAATCAAAATACTTTTAAATACTCAAAAAACCAGATTAGTGATTTTTCTCATGGCAAATCTTAATAAATAGGTGCAAGAAATGGTTGCATCCCAGGAGTGGGTCAAGATACTAAAAACATATATACCTTGACTGTCGATCCATTGCCTTGACTCTTAGTTCTTCCCATCTAGTGTTAAGGAGCTTCATCTGCACTCGGACTTCTTCCTCTTCCTCTTCCTCCATCACTCCTTCCTTTAAAAGTCTTGATCCTTCTCCAAGGACATCTCCAATACCTCCCTGCTTCGAAGTTAGCTCCAGCATAAGTTCCTGAAAGAAATGGTATTACTAATGGATAGCACTGCCTTCTATTTGGAACACATGTATAATGATCCAGACAAATTAAGATATAATTTCTTCCACTGAGACCTAAACTTACCTCAAGGTCATGGAACTGGTCCTTAACTTCTTCTGTGGTATTAGCAATGGGAGGCATAACAGCTAGTCTGTCCTCAGCACCCAGGAGCCAGGTCAAGACTTCTTCTAGAGTGCGCTGGTATTCTCCTAGGCCAATGCTTACATTTGACAGTGGCCTTCCTTTACTGGCAGCCTGCGCAACATTCTCGCTGCTTGTCTGAGGTAAGGAAAAAGTTCAAGTATGACAGTACATATTAGTATGGGTAAAATTGAAATCAATACCATATAAATTTTCAGGTAAAAAGTAAATTTTTAGTATAAAGACAGTAAATTACAGCATCCCTTGAAACTTACATCAAGAGAGAATGATGAATCTGACTGTATTGACACATCAAGACTCTCCATGGTGAAAGAGCCATGAGGAAGAGCTTGGAACAGGCACATCACATACATCATGATAGATTTCTTGTCAGGAACTTGAGAATTGACATCTGAAAAAAAAGAAAATAAGAAGAGTGCAAATGAAACCTTGAACTATAGAAAAATAAAACAATAATAACTGGAAAATGTAAGTATAACATTTTCCAAGCTACATATAACAGTGCTAATCAATATACATTAAATCCTCACCTTCTGGATCTAGAAGTCTTTCAATATTGAAGTGTTCATTTGCAAGTCTAAAGGCATTTTCCAGCCGAGCATATGGATGTTTTCGAGCCATCACTGTCCAGTCAAACAGCTGAGGACGGTGGCTATGTATGAGGGCATTGAAGGCCAGGCCATCAGTCCATGAGGTTGTGAAGTTTCGTACATCAACTCCATGGTAGCCCTGAAAAGTAGGATTAACAAGTTTGTAAACAAAGAAGATATGACCCTGGGTGCATTAAAACAATACTGAAATCCATATCATAATATACTGAGCACCATAGGTGATGACCACATTAAAACCTGGTTGAGAAATTTCTTCACCAACCTTAGTTGTTTGTCTACACCAAGCCAACAAAGTTTTTTCTAGATTTGTTTGTTGGAGGTCTGACATCACATCCTTCAGAACACCTTGGACCTGTAAAGTTATTAAGAACATAGCATTGCAGCAGATTTCAACAGCATGATCAAATATGTTATGCATAAATAATGATATTCCAGATAATTATTTATCTATTTTTAGGCATCATACTCTTAAAAGTTTAGAAAGAAAGCCACAAATAAAAAATAATAATAAATCTTACCTGCCAGTGAAGGATGATAGCCCACACCAGCCCCAATGTCAGTTTGGCAGAGCCATCAACAATGTGTTCATTTGATATATTTATGAGCTTAACACTATGCTCCTCAAGAATAGAGAGTGCTCTGCTGACATTGTTCAAGTGGTGTACCCGCATGCGCCCCTTTTCACGTTTCTGTTTTAATTGAAGTGGGGGAAATTTGTTCAGTAAAGATTCTGCAACTATCAGTACCTTAATAATATATTACTAAACCAGTCTTTTTTTGTGGCACAATTATATCTCCAACAGTCTTCACATGACACTGACTCTTTTATCACAAATATGTTTTTCACTTGGCATTCTGGAACCCAAACAGAAACATTCACTCAAATAACCATTACATCTCTAAAATAAAACCCCTAGAGAATTTCCTACTCACATAAGTTTTATTAGTGAGCACCTCCAGGAGTGCCAGCAGGCGTGTGCCATCCCGTAGGTCGTAAAAGAGATCTGTGACTGGCGGGTGCTGTCCTTTGGCCAACTGACTGTTGATCCATTTGGCAAAGGTTTTCTTCTGTACATCTTCACGCTCATCTGGAACAAGAAGTGTTTTGTAAGTAAAATTGTGATCATTTATAAAAATATCAAATGGTAATACTTATGCAATAATACTAATTATGATTATTGTTATACCAAATATATAAATAGTCATAATAATAAGAATGATGATGATAATAATAATAATAATAATAATAATAATAATAATAATAATAATAAAATATTAATAATAATAATGATAATAATAAAAATTATAAAATAAAATAATAATAATAATAATAAACATGTAGAATAATATCAATAATAATAATAATATCTGTAATTATAATAATAATATCAACTTATAAAATAAAAATAAAAATAATAACAACAATAGCAATAATAAAAATAATCATATCAATAATTATTGTTATAATGATAATAATGATAACAATAGTAATTACAATAATAATAATAATAATGACAATAATAATAATAATAATAATAATAATAATAATAATAATAATAATAATAATAACATTCAAAATATTAACAATAATAATATTAATAAATAAATAATAATAATAATAATAACAAAAACAAAAATACTACTACTACTTATAATACTACTACTACTACTACTTATAATAATAACAATAATGATAATAACAACAACAATAATAATAATAATAGAAAAAAATATATATAATAATAATAACAATAATAATAACAGTGATGATAATAATAATGATGATGATAATGATAATCATAGAGATAATAATATTAATAATAATAATAACAAAGATGAAAATAATTATGATAATGATAATAATAATGATGATGATAATGATCATAATGGTGATAATAATGATAATGATGATGAAAAAGATGATGATGATGATGATGATGATGATGATGATGATGATGATGATGAT
>BOPN01001025.1:325744-328244 GCA_017312705.2 Penaeus japonicus
TTGTATCATCATAAACATGATAATCACCATCCATTTATGCGAATATTGATATGAAACCGTGCAAAAAAAAACATACTAATTAATACGTTTTTTTTTAAACATGAGTCGAGTCAACGAACATGGTCAGCAGCCTAGTATTCACATTTTGAATAGCTGGTTTAAAATCAGTCCCTGTAAATCCAGTTGTTACATTTATGCAAAATTCAATATGCATTGATTTACTCGAAAATATACATTTGAGATACATGGTATATGAATATTAAATTTGCACCTTTTATTATTGTGATATTGGTTTCCTTTGGTTTGAGAATTCAGCACGCGTTTCCACTGTCCAAGGGCAACCGGTGGTGGCGCCCGTCATTCTTCACAAAGAGGGAAGTGACTTTAAGCCATCAACCAGATGCGTGTCCGAATCTCAGTGTGTGTTGACGTATTAACCAAAATATCAATCTATGTGAATGAAATAAGTAAAAAATATCACGCTCCGGCCATTGCTTATTAAACTAAAGCTTTTTAAAGTACGTATAAGTGTTTTCTAGGGTTCTGCAGCGTCAACTGTCCCAATGCGTTAAGTTTATTCTTATACGTTGTTCACATTATATAGTCGAGATTATATTCATAGATGGGTTATGAAATAAAGCCATTAGAAAGAGGGAAACAAATATATTATGTAGCAAAAATGCCTGATAAATGAATGTCGCAAGATATATTATACTGAATTTATTAGTAGTAGATTACAGAGTTGGTAGTAATTGTTTATCGTTTTTCATTTTACTTTCACAGGAAATTCCCTGTGCATTGTAGTCATACGCATTTATAAAAGGGGAAATAGATGTACCAGCAAATATTTAACAGCGATTTTGGCCAATCTAGATGTGTCATTCGATAAAATTAGATGCATTTCATACAAAGTAAAAGTCTGAAATTATTTCCGATAAAAACAGTTCGCGAAATTGGAATGCACTGAAACTCTCTACAGTGCTATTAGGTGGATATTTTTCTTGCAATAAATCACCCGCATCCCAATAAAAAAAAAAAAAAAAAAAAAAAAAAAAAAATGTTTTCACATATTGCACACTCCGCCACCTGAAAATGTTTCATTGTTTTTTATAAACTATTATTACACGAACTTTCCTTAGAATTTTACCGAAAAAAATTCATAATTCAGTGTTATGACAGCAATTTAGCATGCAACAGACATTCATTTGAAAGTTACGTACCATGCAGAGAGCCCATTGTGCATTGATGCGGGCTTCACACAAGTTGATTTACAGAGAGTCTCGCCTTTTCGTGTTAGGGACCAAGGTAAAAGGGCCTTAATAGCGAACTCTCAAGAGAATTTGTGGTTTTGATAAAGATTAAAACGTATTGATGATTAACAGTATCATTAAAAAGAAGAAATAATAGAACATTGTGCCATTATAATGTACGTAGATTGTAGTATATATCTATATTCCTTCAGAGGTAAAACGCAAACCTACTTACTGCTTTTCTTTCCGTAGAATCATTTGCAGATTAACACGCACCCAAACTAATAGCCAACCCTATCCACACACACACACACACACACACACACACATATATATATATATATATATATATATATATATATATATATATATATATATATATATATATATATATATAAATATATATATATATATATATATATATATATATATATATATATATATATATATATATGTATGTATATATGTATATTTATATATGTATATATATATATATATATATATATATATATATATATATATATATATATATGTGTGTGTGTGTGTGTGTGTGTGTGTGTGTGTGTGTGTGTGTGTGTGTGTGTGTGTGTGTTTTGCTACCATTAGTAGTACTGCACAGAATAAAGACATATAATTATCATTTCAATTATTATTCTTAATATTGATATTGTTATTATCATTATCAGCATCATTATCACTATTTTTTAATGATATTGTCATTATTATTAGCAAATCTACAAGTAATATCATTATTAACATCATCATCATTACCATCGGTGTTGTCGTCATTATTGTTTTATTATATCAGTAATAAACATTAATAATAAATTATTATCATGATACATAATTATTATTGTAATCAGTACTTTAACATTGTCATTATCATTATCAGTGCTATCATTTTTATCGTTGCCATTATCAATATTATTGTTATTGTCATTATTGATATTACTATTATGATTATCAATATTAATATCATTATTATCAGTACTAGTATTCTTATTTTAGTCAGTATTATTATTCTTATTATTATCACTATTAATATCCTTTACTATCATTATTTTCATCATTATCTTTATCCATTACCATAATCATTGTCGTTGTTATTACATTTTTATTATCATCATAATTATTATTACGATTACTATTATCACTGTTATCATTATTATCATTATAATTATTATGATTACTATTCATATTGTTATCATCAGAAATATCGTCATGATTAGTAGTAACAGCACCATCGTCGT
>BOPN01001026.1:20000-27500 GCA_017312705.2 Penaeus japonicus
GGAAGGGAAGAAGGGAGGGAATTGGAAAGATAGAGAGAGAAAGGAAGAGGATGGGAAGAGGAAGGGGGAGGGAAGGGAAGAGGAAGGGCGGGAGGAGGATGAGGAATGGAGGAAAAGGAAGGGAATAACAGGAGAGGACTGAAGATAAAATGGAGGGAAGGAGGAAGGGAAATGGAAAAAAACAGGAGAGGAAGGAAAATAATTGAGAAGAGAAGGGAAGAGAAGTGAAGGGGGAAGAATGGGGAGAGGGAGAAGGAAATAACAGGACAGGAAAGAAAATAAGAGAAGGGGAAAGGAAGATGAGAAAATTAAAAAAAAGGGAGGAAGGGAGAGTAGGAGGAGATGGGGGGCGAGGCAGGTCAATGAGACAAGGAGAAAGGCAAGGGGGTAGCGGAGAAAAAGAGAAGGGGGGGGCCTCCTCCTTCTCCTCCCCCCTTCCCTCATTCCCTCCCCTCCCTCTATGACCCCACCCCTACCCTACCTCCACTTCCTTCCTCTCTCTTCTCCCCTACCTCCTCTCCCCTACCTCCTACCTCCTCCCTTCTCCCTAAACCTCTCCATCTCCCCTCCCCTCCCCTCCTCCTCCCTCCCCCTCTCCCTCACCACCCCCTCCTCCTCCCCCTACCTCCTCCCTTCTCCCTACCCCTCCCCCTCCTCCTCCCTCTACCTCCTCCCTTCTCCCTAAACCTCTCCCTCACCCCCTCCTCCTCCTCCTCCTCCTCCCTTCTCCTTCTCCTTCTCCTTCTCCTTCTCCTTCTCCTTCTCCTCCTCCTCCTCCTGCTCCTGCTCCTGCTCCTGCTCCTGCTCCTGCTCCTGCTCCTGCTCCTGCTCCTGCTCCTGCTCCTGCTCCTGCTCCTGCTCCTGCTCCTGCTCCTGCTCCTGCTCCTGCTCCTCCTCCTCCTCCTCCCTCCCTTCCTCCCCCTCTCCCTCCTCTTAAAGCTTGATCCCTGTCACCTGTATCCTCCTCTAAAATAAACCGAGAACTTATCAGACATCCCAAGAAACACAACGGCAGTTCCTTTAACGTGGGGTTTAGCGATCGGCAAGCTGTGTCAAATTGTGTTTACGCCATTGTTAGGGTTTCCATCCAGCGCCTGTTCTGCTGAAATCTATCATTCATTCCGGCACTTCATGCTATTCATGGGTTGATTTCACCAGCACTGTTGTTTCAACAGAGCTATTATTAGCCCGTTTATGCGCGGAGGGTGTAGGACTTTTTTCATATTAAAAAAAAAAAAAAAAGAGAGAGAGAGAAAAAAAACCGTTACTGTTATGAAATCATTGAGCAGTGATTGGCGGACGGACTTCGAGCGCTTGTTTCCCATTGGCTGGAAAGGGCAATGACGTTCCTCCAAAGTCGCATTTCAAACCGAGTCGCAACGGATCTGCGACGCCCTCCGTAGACCCGGCACCAGGTGTGAATGACAGCCATTAACAGGTGTCGACAGGTGTTCAAATGAGGGTTATTTCCGCAGCTAATTGAAGCGTTTGAGTTCCGAGATTACCTGTGTTTAGGCACAGCTGTTAGGTTAACAATAAAAGCTCATCGATGAAAAAATACTATTAAATAAAAATGTTGCGACGGAGACACAGCATACAAATGGATGATAATGAGGTAGAGGGACAGACATTCAGAAATAGAGGGATAAGAAAATTAGAGAGAGAGTATAAGAGAGAGTGAGAGAGAGAGAGAGAGAGAGAGAGAGAGAGAGAGAGAGAGAGAGAGAGAGAGAGAGAGAGAGAGAGAGAGAGAGAGAGATTAGGGAAAGAGAGGTAGAGAGACTATAAGAGAGATAGATAGAGAGAGAGAGATTAGGGAAAGAGAGATAGAGAAACCATAAGATAGAGAGAGAGAAAGAGAGATATAGGAGGGGGGGAGTGAGGAGTGAGTAAGTGTGAGAGAGAGAGAGAGAGAGAGAGAGAGAGAGAGAGAGAGAGAGAGAGAGAGAGAGAGAGAGAGAGAGAGAGAGAGAGAGAGAGAGAGAGAGAGAGAGAGAGAGAGAGAGACTTTTTTTTTTGACTTTGACGAGTTTATTGAGACAAGTGATTACGTACATCTCAAAAGGATGAGGTAACATAGGTTATCCTCACCCCAATCTTAGTCCCTCTTTGGGCTCACATATATTTAACAAAACCTTACAGCTATGTCAACATGTTGAAATATATACAGAGCAAAAGACGGGTCAATCTAGCTTATACACAATTAAATGTTTACATATCAGGAGAACGATATAACAGTATGGATTATCACCCTCAGCATGCAAAGGTCTCTCTAAGGTCACATGATTACATACTTGAAATATGTGGCGCACATATATGTTAATAATATATAAGTATGCTTCCGGAGGAAAGAATTTATCAGAAAGTCAAGAAATCTGTTTGTATTTAACAGGATGATGTATCATAAATGATATTCATTCACTGTTAAATAAAATCCTACTTGGGCTATCGTAGTCTCGGCAGAAGGGAAGTCACAATCGGGTATACACTGTTGTCAACTACAATTATGTGGTCGATGCGAAGTGTTTATACTTCTTTAAAATTTGTATTACCTGGCCATTTCTAAGCATCCATACAGCTTGTTCGGGGAGTCCAGCTATCTCTGAGTTTCTGTAAATCTGAAGCATGGGACACTGTAAGATATAGTGTACTAAGGTGTGTGACCTTGGTGACCTACACACCCTGCATTCTTTTTCCTGTTCACCTGTCGGGACACCTAACTCCCAGTAGTATTTATACCCTAACCTAATTCTCATGTGCACAGAGTCTTTCCACTTGCTCTTGCCCCTCCCATAAGCGAAGTCTGTGTTCATCGCTAGATGCATATAGTGTTGCAAAGTTTCGCTCGTTTCAATCAATTCGCCTTTCTTAATCTCATCATAGTCTAACTGCATCCTCTTGATATTGCTCCTTGCCTGCTTAAGAGTCCGAGCACTTTGTATGTCCACCTCACATTTTTTAGCTGCCTCCTTCGCTACCTCATCTACAGCCTCATTAAGGGTGATACCGACATGCGATGGGATCCAGACGAATGTAATCTCACGTCCCTGGCCTCGTAGCCTATGAGCAATCAATCGGCACTCGTTAATAATGTGCTCAAACACAGGGTCCCTGCTGTTAAGAGAGTCCAGCGCTCCCCTACTATCCACAAAAAAGAAAGCATCTTTATTAATAATTTCAATTTTTTTAAGTGCTGTCAATATTGCCCATAACTCAGCCTGTGTTGACGATATATGATTACTCAGTCTTATCCCACTGCTTGTGGTGACCACGCCACTTGAGAGAGAGAGAGAGACTATAAATAAGATAGATAGATATAGAGTGAGAAACCGACGGACAAACAGACGGCGATAGCAACAGCTGGAGGATCTAAATTGACCACGTGGGAAAAAAAAAAAAAAAAAAAAAGTTACCGGCGACTTCCTTTTCCTCGTCCTCTCTCGTTTGCTTTCGTGCTTTCCTTGTTGTCAGATTTCCTTGTTGTCGTGTTTTCGTACTTTTTTTTCCCTGCTTCCGAACCTTCGTGTTTTCGTGCTTCCGTGCTTTCATGTTGTCGTGCTTTCGTCTTGTCTATCTATCTACCTATCTATTCCCTCCCTTCTTAAACCAAGCCAAACACAACAAACAAACAAACAAACACACCGAAGCCACACCACCTGCGTGTCCTGTAAGACCTACTCCCCCTCACCCCCACCCCCCTTCCCCCACCCCCACCCGTATTCCCCCTTCTTATTAAACCATATAATAACTTTATCTTTAAAGGGCTACGCCAGTACCTTATCTCCATCGTCATATAAATGAATTACCGCCTTATATTAGATATTTAATCGATAACGATGAATTAAGAAGCTCGTGGCAATAATTCATGTATCCTTTCCATTTCTGTCACCAACCTCCTTCTTTCCCCTCCATCCCCCTACCCTCATATCCCCCCTACCCCTACCCTTCCCTTCCTCATACCCCCCACCCCTACCCCTACCCTCCTTTCTCATTACCCCCACCCCCACCCTCCTTCCTGATACCCCCACCCCCACCCTCCTTTCTCATAACCCCTCCCCCCTACCCTCCTTTCTCATTACCCTCCCCCCTCCCACCCCCCGCTTCGAATCAGCCTTTCATGAGCCTCGTTTCCTCTCCCGCTCGTTAGCATGCCATCTATCGGCAGTTAATGGCACTATTGGAGTTTTAGAGGCAGGTCGACCCCGTTCTCCATCGTTAGAGTTGCCGACTCGTAAAAAAAAAAGAGAAAAAAAAATGCAGAGGATCTTTATAAGCTACTTAACCTTTTCTCTATATCTTCCTTTCTCTCTTTCTGTCTTTTTTTCATTCTAGTCTAGTCTTTTATTCATGTCTGTCTACCTCTACCTTTGTCCCTTTTTCTTTTTTCTCTTCTATCATTTTCCTTCACTCCCTCTCCCTACTTCCCTTCCTTCAACCTCTCCCTTCTAATCCCCCCCTTATTTCTAACCCTCTCTCCCTTCCTTCTAACCCTCTTCCCTCATACCTCCCTTACCTCCCCCTCTCTCCCTTCCTTCCAACCCTCTTCCTTCATCCCTCCCTCCCTTCTTGCTAACCCTCCTATCTCCCTCCTTCCCTCATCCCCCCCTCCCTCCCTCCCTCTCTCCCTCCCGTTCTTTCAATGCCATGAAATCCGATTTCCTCGCCCACGACTCGCCATCACCGGGTCCACATACACATACATACATACATACATACATACATACATACATACATACATATATACATACATACATACAAAAAAAAAAAAAAGCAAGCCAGAAACAGACGCACAGACAGACACTGAAACAACTGAAACACCCAGACAAACCGGTAGACAAACAGACACAGACAGGTACATTAATCGCATCAAAGACGTTCTTCACAAAACCCCCCAGCGACTCAGACCACACGAGCGAAGGATTACAGTCAAGATTAGATAATGATTCCGTCACTAACTGTAGATAATCATAGGGCGACGTGTTGAACCCCCCCCCCCTCTATTCCCCCCATATCCCCCCTCCCACGTCACTCTCCCGCATCGCACACGACCCTACTGCTTCTCCCTATTCTCCCTCATCTTTCTCGCCCTTTCCGCCTTCTTGCCTTTCTCCATCTCAGTCTCCATTCTCCCTCTTCCTTTCCCTCTCCCCCTTACGCTCTTTCTCCTTCTCGTTTCCATTCTCTTTCTCCCTTTCCGTCTCCTTCTCCCTGCCCCTCTTTTTCTCTCCTTCTCCATCCCCATCCCCATCTTCCTCTCCTCTCCTCCTCCCTCTTCCTCACACCACCTCTTCTAGTCTTCACCCCTCGCTCCCTTTCCCTTTCTTTCTCTCTTCCCATTCCACTATCTCCCTTCCTCCCTCCCATCCCCATCCTACTGCTCCCTCTCCCTTCCCCTCTCCATCTTCTCCAACACTCAACATCTATCTGCATTTTATGTATATGCGTGTATATGTGCATGTAAGTGTGTACGTGTTTGTGTGCGTGTGTCTGTAACTTTCTACACACACACACACGCACACCTGTATATATTTTATCCTTTATTTTCCTGATCACATCAAACTACGCACAAGTGGCGTTTCACATAAGAACACATACAGGTGGACGGATGATAAATGATAAATGTAAGCAGGTGTGTGAGTGAATGACTGAGTATGACTGAGTGTGAGTACGTGGCTGCACGTGTGTGTGTGTGTGTGTGTGTGTGTGTGTGTGTGTGTGTGTGTGTGTGTGTGTGTGTGTGTGTGTGTGTGTGTGTGTGTGTGTGTGTGTGTGTGTGTGTGTGTGTCAGAATGCGTGTGTGTTTGTACGCATGCATGAACAAGCAGCAACAGATTGTGTAGTTGCGTTGTGACGGGGTTCCAATCAAAGGCCAATGAAAACGCCAGGCTTGTTTGTGCATGCAAATGAAAACAAAGGAATGATTTACATATTGTCCGGCTGATGGTTAATTCGGTTGATATCACAGGGCGAGGGTGATCACACATACACACACGTACGCATATTTTCCCTGTTTCTCCTCTTTCCGTTCTTCTTTTTTTGTTTGTTTGTTTTTTGTTTTTCTTGTTCTTCCCTATCCTTCATTTTCCTTTTATCCCTTGTTTTATCCTGCCCGTCTTTCTATTTTCCTCTTTTGAATCTTGTCTCTTCCTGTGTTTTTCCTCTCCTCTTCCTATCTTCCATCTTCACCTTATTCCCCTCTTTCATGTTCTTTCACGTTTTTTCCTGTTCCTCCTTACTCTTCTCTTTTAAACTTTTCTTCGTTTCGCTACTTTTTCTTCCCCACCCCTTTTTTCTCTCCTCTCCTCCTCCATCTTCTATATCTAGCCAAAAGGAAGATACTTTTCCCCTCCTATCTCTATTACTCCCCTCCTTCTACCTTCCGCCTTTTCTCTTTTCTTTTGGTTAAAAAAAGTGTGATTTCTCCTCCTCTTTCCCATATTCTCTCCTGTTTTTTTTTCCTTTTCTCCTTCATCCACTTTTTTCTCCCTTTTATTCTTCCTCTCTCCTTTTTTCTCCTTTTCCTTTCTTTCCTCCCTTTCTTCTCTCTCCCCTTTCTTCCTTAACATCTTTTCCTCTCTCCCTCCTTTCTCGTCTTTATGTACTCTCTCTTTCTACCTTCCCTCCTTGTCTCCTCTTTTTCTCTACCCTTTCTTCTCTCCCTCTCTTCCTCCTCCCCTTTTTCTCTTCCTTTTATCCCCCTCTCCTCCTCCTCCTCTCCCCCTCCTTCCCATCTCCGCTTCATCTCCTCCTTTACTCCTCTTCCTCCCTTCTACACCCTCTTTACCTCTTCCTCCTCCTCCTCCTCCTCATTCCAACTTCGTCGATCTCTTTCCGTTTCACTTTACTCAATGTATTTCTTCTTCTTTTTTTTATCCTAGCTTCCTCTTCCCTTCTCCCCTCCCTTCCCCTTCCATTACTTTCGTTTCCTGATTTCAATTTTTCTTTCGATTCTGGTTTGATGACTTTCCTCTGTCTCCTCTCCTCTCTTCCCCTCTCTATCTCTCTCTGTCACCCCCTTTTCTCTCCATTTTCCCTCCCCCGCTCTCCCTCCCTACCTCTCTCCCTTCCTCCACTCTCCCACCCACCCTCTCTCTCTCTCTCTCTCTCTCTCTCTCTCTCTCTCTCTCTCTCTCTCTCTCTCTCTATCTCTCTATCTCTCTATCTCTCTATCTCTCTATCTCTCTATCTCTCTATCTCTCTATCTCTCTATCTCTCTATCTCTCTATCTCTCTATCTCTCTATCTCTCTATCTCTCTATCTCTCCATCTCTCCATCTCTCTATCTCTCTATCTCTCTATCTCTCTATCTCTCTATCCCTCTATCCCTTTATCCCTCTACCCCTCCCTCCCCCCCTCCCTCCCCCCCGCCCTCCTTCCCTTCCTCCCTCCCTCCTCCCTTCCCACCTCCCTCCCTTCCCACCACCCTCCCTTCCCACCTCCCTCCCTTCCCACCTCCCTCCCTCCCCCACCTCCCTCCTTCCCTCCCCTCCCTTCCCACCTC
>BOPN01001026.1:37500-40000 GCA_017312705.2 Penaeus japonicus
ATATATATATATATATATATATATATATATGTATATATATATGTGTATATATACACACAATAATATGTATCAATATGTGTATAATAACAGCAATAGCATACATATGTAAACAATATTCAATAGACATAATAACAATGACGGCAAACATAAAATATAATGAAAATAGTTACACTCTCCTCTCCTTTCCTCTCCTCTCTTCTCCTCCTATCTCCTCTCCTCTCCTCCTCTCTCCTCTCTCCTTTCCTCTCGTTTATCAACACTAATATCCCCATCAGCAGTTTCAATCACGCTTATCTACAGCTCCTCCATAAGGGAAATTTGTCACGTGGCTTTTTGTGCGCGATTTTTCTTGCGAGCGAAACAAGCCGTATCTCTAATTCCTTTTGAATTATTAATTAATTTCTTGGCCGGGACATGACCGTGAAGTGTGCATGACGGGAATATTATGCAATCTTAAATATCGCTGCATGTTCAATCAACGCCCTAGTGAAGCGAACTTTACGTGCGCGGCGTAAGGATGAGCTTTTCTTGTTGCAACTTTGCAGGAGAGAGTTTTTGGCTTGGATCAAGACTTGTGCACTTGCGTGTTGATTTTTCAAAACACCTGATATTGCAGATACTTTGCAATGGCCATGTTATTGCATTAACATCTGAGATCTTATCTAAAACGGGGACTCCTGTTGACCAGAGAATCTTAAGTACATGCATAAATGATACTTAAAAAAAAAATAATAATAAATAAATAAATCAAATTTCCTATAATAACAATTAAGAGACATCTATCGGACGAAAAACAACATACCACTTAACCAATTCATCCTTCAATCCTTCACCCTTCATAATCATACATGTAATAAACCACAGCCTACATATAAGAAAGCCACTAAACTTATTTACACACATCTATCTGTCGCCCAAAGCTAATCCACCAGACAACCAAGCAACTATTTACACGCACCATCGATATCACCAGAGCTCACGACTCTCTAGGAGTGACGTCATTAACTCACTCTGTTCCCTGAGCCATAAACAGTAAATAAGAGAATCACGTGAATGACTTTGATCTTGGAAGAAGAAGAAGAAGGAAAAAAAAAAAAAAAAAAAAAAAAAAACACGACAGATCAATAAACTTTTGATTGCCACTGCGACCTTGATGTTTTTTTTGTTTTTTTTTTCAATTCTCGTCCGTTACCTCATTTTCCTCCTTATATTCCTTCTATTATCTTGTTTTTTTTCCCTTTCTTGTTATCTTCTTTTTTTTTCTGCTTCTCTTTCAACTTTTTTTTTCTTCCCTTTACCTCTTTCATCCTCCTCTCATCTTCTTAATCCTTCCCTACTCCTCTCCACCTCCTTCCATCATTTCCCTACCCTTCCTCCATTCTTCGTTCCCCTACCAGCTTCCTCCCTCCCTACCCTTCCCCTTGCTCCCACCTCCTCCTCCTCCTCTTCCACCACCACCATCACCCCCACCACCCCCACCCCACCCCAACACCACCACCACCTGCTTCCCCTGCCCCTCCTCCTCCTCCCCCCCCACCCCCACCCCTACCCCCCCCTACCCCTACCACCACCACCACCCCCACCCTCACCCCCACCTCCTCCTCCTCCTCCTCCTCCTCCCTCACGAAACGATAATAGTTAATAGCCCTTAGATTCCTCCTTCGACGTCCATCTTCCTTGATAGCCAACTTCCGACATAAAAGCCTCTCCATTTTCCTCGCTCCTGGCTTCTTCACCTTTCACTCTCTCGCTCACTCGCTCTTTCACTCGCTCGCTCACTCGCTCTTTCACTCGCTGGGTCTTCTCGCTCGCTCACACGTGCACTCACTCTCTCTTTCTCTCATCCTTTTTTTTTCTTTTCTAATTTCCTCTTACACATACATATATATATACATACATACATACATGCACACACATGAATAGATACATGAATAAAAAATAATTGATCAAATATAGTCTCGAGCTCATCTTTCTCTCCCTCTCCTTCGCCCTTCCTCTCACTTTCTCTTCCCTTTCCTCTCTGTTTCTCACGTTGCCCCTCTCTTTCTACATTCCCTATCTCCTCTCTCTCTCTCTCTCTCTCTCTCTCTCTCTCTCTCTCTCTCTCTCTCTCTCTCTCTCTCTCTCTCTCTCTCTCTCTCCTTCGCCCTTCCTCTCACTTTCTCTTCCCTTTCCTCTCTGTCTCTTATGTTGCCCCTCTATTTCTACATTCCTACTCTCTCCTCTCTCTCTCTCTCTCTCTCTCTCTCTCTCTCTCTCTCTCTCTCTCTCTCTCTCTCTCTCTCAAGAATAATAATGATAAAAGAAGAAGAAGAAGAAAGAAGAAGAAGGGGGAGGAGGAGGCGGGGAGATAAATGAGGGAGGCTGAGAGGTAGGAGGGAGAGAGAGGGAGAGAAGGAGAGAGAGAGGGAGGGAGGGGGGGAGGGAGTGAGGGAAAGAGAGAGAGAGAGATAGATAGAGAAAGAGAAAGAGAGAGAGAAAGAGAGAGAGAAAGAGAGAG
>BOPN01001026.1:45000-47500 GCA_017312705.2 Penaeus japonicus
TCCTTCTCCTTCGTCCTCTTTATTCTCCTTCACCTTCGTCCTTCTTATTTTTCTCCTCTTTCTCCTTCTCCTTCGTCCTCTTTATTCTCCTTCACCTTAGTCCTTCTCATTTTTCTCCTCTTTCTCCTTCTCCTTCGTCCTCTTTATTCTCCTTCACCTTCGTCCTTCTCATTTTTCTCCTCTTTCTCCTTCTCCTTCGTCCTCCTTCAATTCCTCCTTCTTCTTCTCTCACCCTCCCCCTTCCCCACCCACACCCCAAGTCTCACCTTCCTGATCGGAACAACGGAAAAAAATAATAATAATAAAAATAAATAAATGTATAAATAAATAAATGTATAAATAAATAAATAAAACAAAGACTTTCTCCTCATCCACTTACCCGCCCAGTACGCGTGTAACAGCCGGCGAAAAATGAGAAAAAAAAAACGAAAAAATAAAATAAAATAAAATAAAACGAAAGAAAGAAAAAACACGAAGTCTCCTTAACCGTTTTTGGAAATCTGTTGTCGGTGTGTTAATGGCGGACACGACCGACCGCACGCCAACTGGCCCAGACACACACAATTAAATCCGGAACGAGGCAGACAGACAGACAGACAGCCAGACAGACAGACGGAAGGACACACGCTTGATGGATCGTTGGCTAAATAAACTTAAACAGGTAGACTGATATGTAGATTTGAAAAAAAAAAATAAATAAAAAATAAAAAAAAAAAATAATAAAAAAAAACACTTCATAAAATACACCATAAAAATATCTACAGCCTATCTTTCACATGACACACCGAGAGAGAGAGAAAAATAACAATACACAGCGACAACATAAACAACACTACACCACACCACAACCAAACAACACACAACACAACACAACGACCAAACAACACACAAAACAACAACCAAACACCACACCACAAAAAAACAACAACCAAACACAACACACAAAACAACCAAAAACAAAAACACAAACACAACAACCAAACACCACACAAAACAACCAAAAACAACAAAACCACCACACCACAAAACAACACAACCCAAAACACAAACACAACACCCCACAAAACAACCCAACAACTAACCCAACACCCCACAACACACCAACCAAACCCCACCGCCCAACCACCACCGCAATACCTCAAACATGTTCGAAACAAGTTCTTCGTTCCCCCGAGCCCGGCCAGTCAATCAGCCAGCCAGTCAGTCAGACCTCTCCCGCCCGCCATCTTTCGCCTTGAACTTGACACTCGGCGCGGCGGAAGGGAAGTTATTTCTGTTCTTCTTCCCTTCGTCTTCCGTTTCCTCTGCTTTCACTTTTTGCCTATTTTAAGTTTAGTTTTTTTTTTCTCTCTCTGTCGCTTTTTTTGTTGTTGCTTTTTTTCTTATTTTTTTATTTACCTTCTAATTTTTGTTATATTTCTATATTGGATTATTTTCCTTCATCTTTTCAATTTCTTCTTTGTTCTCATTTATGTTCTATTATCTTAATTTTACTGTTCTCTCTTTCCTCTTTTTTGTCTCTTTTTATACTATCATTATTATTATTGTTTCTTTTTCCCTTCTGATTTTTTTCTGATCTTTACTTTGGGTTATTTTTTTTCTCTTCAGGTCTTCTTATTTCTATATTTTTTATCCCTGTTTTCATTCCTTCCTTCTCTTCTTAATACCTTTCCTTTTCATCAAGTTCTGTCATTTCCTCTTTCTCCATTACTATTTTTCTTCTTTCTCTTTCTCTCTTTCTCCTTCCCATCTCTCTCTCTCTCTCTCTCTCTCTCTCTCTCTCTCTCTCTCTCTCTCTCTCTCTCTCTCTCTCTCTCTCTCTCTCTCCTGTATTGACCTTTCCCATGACCTCCCTCTCCCCGCATACCTACCAAGCCATCTGTTTACAACCTCACAGTAATTCTCCTGTCCTATGGAATAATGCTACGGCTGTTAAAAAAAAACTTATATTTTGAGCACGCCAATCTGATCCTTCCCGCTCGTGAATAATATTATGTTGTTGTTCTTATATGTTTGTGTGTACGTGTTGCTTTATTTGCAAAACGTTTGGTAGAAAATGCTTAATATCATGGTTTATGTAATCATTATGATCGATGTATAAATATGTTTCATGTATACTCACTATTTCTATATATTTTAGAGATAAATACATCCCAATTACGTATAATGTATAACTATGTCTTGCTAATATTCAGTGTTAGGAAATATATAATAAACATCACGACATACGTAATCATTATAATGATCGACATTCAAATATCTAATTTCACGAATTCTTAACAATTCCATATATATATATTTATATATATATATATATATATATATATATATATATATATATAAATTTATATATATATACATATATATATACATGTATATATATACATATATACATATACATATATATGTATATATACATATATATATACATATATATGTATATATACATATATATATATACATATATATATACATATATACACATATATATATACATATA
>BOPN01001026.1:52500-57500 GCA_017312705.2 Penaeus japonicus
GAAGAGGGGAGGGAGTAAAGGAAGGGAAGAAAAGGAGGAAAAGGAAAGGTGAATGGAGGGAAGAAGGGAAGGCTGAGAGAGAGAGAGAGGGGATAGAGGAGGAGAGAAGGGAGTAAAGGGAGGGCAGAGGAGGGGAACAAAGGGAGGAGAGAGGGGAGGGACTAAAGGCAAGGAAGAGGGGATGAATAAATGGAGGAAAGAGGAGGGGAACAAAGGGGGAAAGGAGTGGGGGGGGGGGGCAGAGGTGCAGAGGTGGGGAAAGGGTGAGAGGGAATGAGCAGGGGGAGCTTCATGTGTCCAGATGGGGGTAATTACAGGCCAACGGGAGCGTGTGGTCGATAATGACCTCTGACCGCACCGTTACTAAATAAAAGGTAACACGGTTTACGATACAGCCAGACTTCCACCTTTTCCTTCCTTCTCTTTCCTCTTCCCTCCTTTACCTTCCTCTTCCCTTTTTTTGCTCACCTCTCCTTTTCCTTTTCTTCCCTCTTCACTCCTTTTCCTTTTCTTTCCTCTTCCCTTTGTTTGCTCTTCCTTCCTCTTCCTTTTCTTCCCTCCTTTTCCCTTGTCTTCCTTCTCTTCGCTTTTCCCTCCTTTTCCTTTTCTTTTCTCATTGATTTTCCTCTCCTTCTTCTTCCTCTTCGTTTTTCTTTTCCTTTTTCCTTCTTCCTCTTCGTTTTCCATTTCCTTCTTCCTCCTTTCTCTTTTTTCCTTCCCTACTCTTCCTTCTTTCTCATTCATTCAATCCTCCTCTTTCGTTTTCCTTTTCCTTCTCTCTCTTGTCTCCTCTTTCCTTTATTACTCTTCCTATTTTCTCCTTCCCCTTCTTCATTTTCTTCTTCCTTCATTTTCCTCCTCTTTCTCTTAGCTCCTTTTTTTATTTCCCTTTCTCACTCACTCACTCTCTCTCTCTCTTTCTCCCGCTCTCCCTCTCCTTCTTCCTCTCCTCCTCCCCTTCCCTTTCCTTCTCCCTCTCTCCCTATTCTTCTCTTTTTCTAAAATTTCCCGAGAATTTTCCCCTGGTTCTTACCTTCACGTTGCGCCATCTGCCTCTCCTACTTTGTCTGTTTGTCTGTCTTTGGTCTGTTACTGCTTGTCTGTGTCGACCTATTATTTTGTGTGTGTCCGAATAGCTTTTTTGAGTCCCCTATCTATCGTTCTGTCAAAATATAATGTTTCTCCTTTGATTATACTGTCTGTCTGTCTCCTCCTCTCTCTCTTTCTCCCATCACCATACGTACCTGAAAAGAAAAGATAACAAAAACACTTTAGCAACTGCTCAAAAGGCCGAAAATCTCAAACAAAGTAATTATAAAGTAAACCTAAAATACTACAAGTCACACTACAAAGACAAAACAAAAATCAAAACAAAAAAACACGAACAAAAGAGAAGCGAATAAACATAAACAAAGAAACTATAACTTGAGAGGTTAATCCTACTTCAAAAAAAGAGTGCATATCAACAATGCATTTCAAAATTTGTCTTCAGTTTCATATCACAAATAAAAACAAAAAGCAAGTAATAATACATCAATTTTCACCCCTATCATCAAGACGAAAGTGATAGTAAGCAGTGATAGTGATTGCGAAAAACGGAAGTGATAGTGAAGGTGGTGATAGCGAGCAGTGATAGTGCTAGTGAATGTGATGAAAGAAATCCACTAAGTGTTACGTCCTAGTATGAAAGTTCTAGTATGAGAGCAATCACACAAGAACAAAGAATCGGATGTTACGTAATGTACTTTATTTACAAATGTCTTTTGCTTCATGTTTATATATTATATATGTTCACGTATATTTATGGTAATCAGTCAGTTGACTATTTAATCGTATTTTTTTTCTCTCTCTCTATTACTCTTCCTTACTCCCTTTATTCCATCTCCCTCTCCCTCTTTCTCCCTTATTTACTGTCTCCTTCCCTCTCCCTCCCTCTCTCCCTAATCCCCTTCCCTCCCTCCCTCCCTCTCTCCCTAACCCCCTTCCCTCCCTCTCTCCCTCCCTCTCTCCCTAACCCCCTTCCCTCCCTCTCTCCCTCCCTCTCTCCCTAACCCCCTTCCCTCCCTCCCTCCCTCCCTCCCTCCCTCCCTCCCTCTCGATGTCCTTATGATCCTCCTACGACCCGAGCCGTAGACACTGATTCACCCACGAATAAATTCATATCAAGACGCCAACTTCCTCGCCATCTTTCACTCTCGCAAATGACCCGCTCGGGAGGAGAGGAGCGGGAGGGGAGAGGGAAAGGAGAGGGAGAGGAGAGGAGAGAGATAAGGAGAGGCAGAGAGAGAGGGGGGAAGAGGCAGAGGCAGAGAGAGAGAGAGAGAGAGAGAGAGAGAGAGAGAGACTTTGACAAGGTTCTTGAGACAAGTGGTTACTTACATATCAAAAGGATGAGGTTAAATAGGTATCCTCATCCAATTTTGGTCCCTCTTTGGCCTCACATATTTATTACAAGAACTTACAGCTATGTCAACAGATTGAAATATATGCATTACATAAGACGGATAAATCACAAACACACACAATTAAATGGGTGAGAAAGGGAGAGAGAGAGAGAGAGAGAGAGAGAGAGAGAGAGAGAGAGAGAGAGAGAGAGAGAGAGAGAGAGAGAAAGAGAGAGAAAGAGAGAGAGAATAGACACACTTTCATATTCCAAAAAAACACCCATCCCATACGGTCGAAATTCAACCGCAAGACCAACAAGAGTTTCGACCCACCGCGCAAGGACTCAGCACCGGTGATCCACCTCCCTCCCACTAGACCATCCCCTCCCCCCTCCCCCAACCCAAGTCCAACCCCCAACCCTTACCCCCCCATCTCTCCCCCCCCCCATCCCTGCCTCAAAAAAAAAAAAAAAAAAAAAAAAAAAAAAAAAAAAAAAAAAAAAAAAAAAGACTGAATTCCTGCAAGTTGCCATAAAGTTGCATTGAAAGTTGCCGGGACGCGTGACAGCGGTGTCTGATGACTTGACCCTTCGCTTATAATGGGTCTAAAAAGGTCACCTGATCCCGGATTACGCTTATTGAGGTCATCTTCAAAAGTTTACCAAACAGTCATCTAATCTTTACGAAATATTAGATAAGAAAGTGTGGCTTATATCCGCGTTTTAAAGGGTCTAAAATACATTAAGAGTAATTAATTAAGATGTTAAGATGAAGATTACATTAAGATTAAATAGTTAAACGATTAGCGTGTACGAACATACATACAATCACAAACAGGCAGACACACAAACAAACAAGAAAAATACTCATACACACATCAAAAATAAGACAAAGAAACCAACCTATAAATGAAAAAAAAACTAAAACTAAAATAACAGGAAAACGAATAATATAAATAATTAAAAAGAAAAGAAAAAACAAAAAAGAAAACAAAAGACAATTCAAAAACAAACACAACTTTCACAAACAAACACACATCGTGCACCAGCTTCTCCATCTTATTAATCCCAAACTTCTCCCACAATTCACAAAGCAACAAAAAATCTTTAATCATCTCTTGCAATGTGGCATTTTCCCGGGGGAGGGGGGGGGGTAGGAGGAAAGGCGGGAGAGGAAAAGATGAGAAGGAGGAGGAGTAGTAGGAAGAGGGAGAGAAGGAAGGGAGGAGTGGGAAGAAGGAGGGAGAGAGGGGAGTGGGAAGAGGGAGGGAGAGGAGTGGGAAAAGGTAAGTGAGGAGAGAAGTGAGGAGGAGGGAAGAGGGAAGTGGAAGAGGAAGAGGAAGAGGAAAGGAAGGAGGTAAAAGGAGAAAGGCAAGAGGAGAGAGGAAAAAGGCGTGTAACGAGAGGGAGTAAGGAAAGTGGGGGCGGAAGAGGATAAGGAAAAAGAAAAGGGAAGAGGAAGAGGAGGCGGAATGAAGAACGAGGGGGAGGAGGAGGAGGAGAAAGAAAAAAAAAACAGGATAACAAAAAAGAAACAAAAAGAAGACCGAGCCAAACAGCAAAAGAAAACAAAAAGAAAAAAAAAGAAAAGGAAAAATACAACGAGAACCCCCCCTCCCCCTCCTCCTCCTCCTCCTGCTCCCCCACCACCTCCCTGCAGACACTCCCTCCCCGCCCATTCGCGCCAAGGACCGCCCCGAAGCCGCTCCCATTGCAAAGCGAAACTATGCAACATGACATTGCCCGCGCCATCGGAAGCGGCAGTTTCGGCGAGGGCGCGCGTCGGTGTCGGGAAAGAGCAGCGGGACACGAGGCGGGCGGCGGGAGGGCGCGTGCCGGGGTCAAAGGTCAACAAGGCAACTTGAGGGGAGGGAAGGGTTGTCAGGAGAGGAAGTGGGGTGGGGTGGGATGTGAAGGGGGGGGGGACGGAGAGGGAAGGGTTGAGAGGAGGAGGCGGAGGAGAGGAAGAGGGGAGGGGATGGGAGGAGGGAGAACAAGGGTAGAATTGAGAGGAGGGAAAGATAGGATAGGAAAGGGGAAGGGAAAGGAGAGGGGGAAGGGGAGGAGAAGGAAGCAGGGAAGCATTGGGAGGAGAGGAGGGGAGGGAAATGGAAGATAAGGAAGGGAAAGGGGAGGGGGAGGAGAGAGGGAAGGACTGAGAGGAGAGGGGAAGGAGAGGAGAGAAGGAGGAATGGTGGAACTGGAAGGAAAGGGAGGAAAGGGAGGATAGGAGAAGAGAGGAGGAGGAGGAGGAGGAGGAGGAGGAGGAGGAGGAGGAGGAGGAGGAGGAGAAGGAAAACGAAAACGAAAAAGAAGTACAAGAGACAGAGGAGGAGGAAAGGGAAGAAGAGGAAGAGGAGGAAGAGGAGGAGGAGGAGGAGGAGGAGAAGGAAAACGAAAACGAAAAAGAAAAAGAAGTACCAGAGACAGAGGAGGAGGAAAGGGAAGAAGAGGAAGAGGAGGAGGAAGAGGAGGAGGAGGAGGAGGAGGAGGGTGGGAGGGTAAAGGTCTCGAGAAGTCACGACCTTGTGGTTGATCTATCATCGTGATTTTTCCTCTTGTTTTCTTTTTCTTTTTTTTCCTTTGAATTAATATTTATCGCCTTCTCGTATTCCCT
>BOPN01001026.1:82500-87500 GCA_017312705.2 Penaeus japonicus
GGGCACTGTGTCCCCCGGCGAATGGCACTGCCACGGCCAGGGAACCCTAAGCAATGGTGGGAGGGGGGAGGGGGAAGGGGGGATGGGGGAGGGATCAATAGGCAAGTGCCACGATCGGAATATGTCAAAATGTAACCCTCGCGATGGCCGTGGCGCCGCTCCGCATCTATGGTCATTAGCGCGAGTATATTCGGCCTCACCTCCTGACCCTCCCCCCCCTCCACCGCCCCTCTCCTCTCCTCTCCCTCTCCCCTCTTCCCCCACCTTCTCTTCCCTTCCCCTATCCCTCACCCCCTCTCTCTCGCTCTCGCTCTCGCTCTCTCTCTCCCTCTTTCTCTCTCCCTCTCTCTCTCTCTCTCTTTCTAACCGGCGTCAGGATCGAGTGCAAGTGAGTGCCCGGTACCTGTACTATAAATAAAGATTATGGCACTCTCGCGTGCAACTTACCTTGCAAGTTGCACAGTGCCGCATGACCCCCCCCCAGCCTCTTGCGATGCCACCTAACGTCCCGCTGTGGCTAACGATATGCAGATTGGCTATCAAGTCTGTCTGTCTGTCTGTCTGTCTGTCTGTCTGTCTGTCCGTCTATCTGTCTGTCCGTCTGTCTGTTTTTCTATTTGATTGACTGTCTCATATATCTGTCTATCTATCTGTTGAGTAATATATCTATCTCTTCGTCACTCTGCCAGGCTCTTTTATATATCCATGTGTTCGTCTGTCGATCAGTCTCGTCCATCTGTCTATATATCTATTCGTCAAGATGGCACAGAGCATAAGATGAAACACACGCTTTATATTTCCCCACATGGACCTACGAAGCAAACCAAACCTAAACAATTTCACAAATAAACTATACAAATAAATAACCCTTTCTAAAAAATATATATATATATCATAAATAGAATAAAATAGAATAAAATAGAATAAAATAGAATAGAATAAAATAAAATAAAATAAAAACCCACCGGCGCGTTAAAAAAAAAAATCGTCCCCCCCCCATATAAAAGAAGAAGAAAAAAAAACATATATAAAATAAACACGAGCGGCAAACTTTATTAGTCCGGGGCGGCGGCGGCGGCCTTGACGCGCGTTTACCCAGCTGATAAATTCTTGAACCACCTGAGGGCAACACCTGCGTAGGCTACTCGAACTCACTCTCAATAGCTAGTCAGGTTGGGTTAGGTTGAGGGAGTGGAGGGGGGGGGTAAGGGAGGGGAAGGAAGGAAGGAGGTAGGGAGGGGAGAGGAGGGAAGGGAGGGGATGGAGGGACGGAGGGGAGGGAAGGAGGGGAAGGGAGGAGAGGGAGGGGATGGGAGGAGGGGAAGGGAGGAGAGGGAGGGGATGGGAGGAGAGAAGGGGAGGGGAGGGGAGGAGGGAGGGATTGGAGGGGAGGGGAGGAGGGAAGGAAGGGAGGGGAGGGGAGGAGGGATTGGAGGGAGGGGAGGGAGGAAGGGGCAAAAGGGAGGAGGAGAAGAGATGGGAAGGGAAGAGAGGGGAGGGAGGAAGGGGCAAAAGGGAGGAGGAGAAGAGATGGGAAGGGAAGAGAGGGAAAGGGCGAGAAGGAGGAAGGGAGGGAGGAAAGAAAAAAAAGAAGGGGCGGAAGGTAAGGAGGGATGAGAAAATGGGTGAATAGTGAATGTTGGGACATTGCCTGAGTGGATGAGTGGATGGGGAGGAAGGGAGGGAGAAGAGAGTTAAGGGAGGAAGGGAGGAAACGGTGAAAGGGGGGGAGGGGGATGGAGGAAGTGAGCATGTGAGTGAAAGGGAGGGAGGAAACGACTGAAGGGGGATGGGGGTATGGGAAGGAATGAGGATGTGAGTCAAAGGGATGAGAGGAGGTGATGGATGGATGGATGGATGGATGGATGGATGGATGGATGGAGGGCGTGTGAGTGAGTAAGAAAGGAAGGGAAGGAGTGAGGGAGCAAGGAAAGAAGGGAAGAAAGGGAGCGAGGACGGGAAGGAGGGAAGGAAAGAAAGAAGTACGTAAAGAACAAAAGGAAGGAGGGAGCGAGGGAGGGAGTGAGGAAGAGCGAGCGAGAGAAGCAAGCCTTCTCCCCAACCCATTCTCCTCACCTGGCTGTCGGAACCGCATTCCTTCTCGCCGTGCCCTGCTGTCCTGCAACTTCCCCTTCCCCTTCCCCTACCCGGCTCGGCCTTCCCTCCCCCGCACTCCCTTCCCTTCCCTTTCCTCTCTTCCTCTCTCCTTCTCTCTCTCTCTCTCTCTCTCTGTCTCTCTCTCTCTCTCTCTCTCTCTCTCTCTCTCTCTCTCTCTCTCCTTCTCTCTCTCTCTCTCTCTCTCTCTCTCTCTCTCTCTCTCTCTCTCTCTCTCTCTCTCTCTCTCTCTCTCTCTCTCTCTCTCTCTCTCTCTCTCTCTCTCTCTCTCTCTCTCTCTCTCTCTCTCTCTCTCTCTCTCTCATGCAGCTCCCCGCATTCCCTTCCCCTCCCCCTCTCTCTCTCTCTCTCTCTCTCATTTTCTCTGTCTCTCTCTCTCTCTCTCTCTCTCTCTCTCTCTCTCTCTCTCTCTCTCTCTCTCTCTCTCTCGTAGCCTCCCCCGCATTCCCTTCCCTTCCCCCCCCTCTCTCTATCTCTATCTCTCTCTCTCTCTCTTAGCCTCCCCCGCACTCCCTTCCCTTCCCTCTCCCTCTCCCTCTCTCTTAGCCTCCCCCCTGCACTCCCTTCCCTTCCCTCTCGCTCTCTCTCTCTCTCTCTCTCTCCCCTCCTTCCCTTCCCTCTCTCCCTCTCGCCCCGCCTCCCCCGCACTCCCTTCTTTTACCTTCCCTACCTCCCCCCCTCCCTTTCTTTCTTCTCACTCTCACCCTTACCCTCACTCTCATTCTCTCTCTCCCTCCCCTTCTCAATTAACATGCCTGTCTGCTGGCGTGTCTGCCTGGCTGCTCTTCTGACTTATCAGACTGCCTGCATATCTCTTTTTCTCTCTTTCTCTTTCTCTCCCTCTCTCTCTCCCTCCCTCTCTCTCTCTCTCTCTATCCCAAGTGCACAAACACACAATCAGAGAGAAAGAGAGAGAGCACCAAGAAGTCCTTAAATCCGAACCATAATAGTTAGTAACGGCGCTTGTGTTTTTTTACAGACAAAATATTCTACAATCTTACAAGAAAAAATGTAAACCAAAATCAAAGATCTAAACACTAATAAATATTGCAATATATAAAAACACTGAACACACAACAAACAACAAGGTCATTGTCTGTTACCATAATGCCCAAAACAATGGTAATTGCAAGACAGCATAGCACTGTAACACTGAAAGCATTTTAAAAAAATAGGTGCAATTTTGGTCATTGCAACACTGAAATTATTACAAAAGGCAAATGCAACTTTGCTACAGTACCTAAAATACTGTAATACTGAAATCATTACAGAAAATAAATGCAACTTATTTTATCGAAATACTTCAAACCCTGTAACACTGAAAACATTACAGACAATAAATGCAACTTCGCTTATTGCAATCCTCGGAAACCCTACAGCCTCCCCCTTCATACCCCCCCCCCCCGCCCCCGCCCATTCGCCTACGCAAACACACAAGGACGCAAAGACATTCAGCAAATACACTTTCACGTTGTGGAGTCAAGAGTGAACCCGAGCAGGACCAGTTATGGCCGCCGTTCGAGCCAAGGTGATTGAGGTGAGTGGAGAGAGAAGGAATCTTTACTGGATTGTGCATATACATTATTCGTATCTTCTTCTTTTTCGTCTTCTATTTCTTCTTCTCTCCTCTTCTTATTTTTTTCTTCTTCTTCTTCTCCTTCTTCTCCTTCTCTGCCTCCTCCAATGTTGTTGTTTTTTTTCTTTTTTTTTTGTGGGGGGGGATCCCCTCTCTCTTCTTCTGCCTTCTTCCAGTTGTTTTTCTTCTTCTTATCTTCTTCTTCTTCTTCTTCTTCTTCTTCTTCTTCTTCTTCTTCTTCTTCTTCTTCTTCTTCTTCTTCTTCTTCTTCTTCTTCTTCTTCTTCTTCTTCTTCTTCTTCTTCTTCTTCTTCTTCTTCTTCTTCTTCTTCTTCTTCTTCTTCTTCTTCTTCTTCTTCTTCTTCTTCTTCTTCTTCCTCCTCCTTCCTCCTCCCACAACCCTTTCCTCCTTCACCTTCCATCTTCCCCTTCATCCCACCCCTTTCCCCTTCCCTTACCCTTGCCCTTCCCCTTCCTCTTTCCCTTCCCCCCTCCTCTTCTCCTTCCTTCCCCATCCGCTCAGGGCACCCACCTTCTCGAACACATTACGTCATCCCATCCTTCGGCTCAGAGGCACGTAGCAACGATCCCCAAGGCCAGACACTGTAACTCAGGCCATCGTATGTTTCAAAATATTCATTACAAAAAATAATAACTAGGTAATAAGTAAATACGTAAATTATGAACAGTAATAACACTTATATCAACAACAACAACAACAACGATAATGATAAAGGCAGCGATATCAATCATAAAGGTTAAGAAAAAGCAGGAGGGTGAGGGAAGGGGAGGGGAGGGGGAAGGGAGGGAGAAGAGGAAATGAGAAGGATAACAAATAAAACAAATGGTAAGAGGGAGGAGGAAAAAAAGAGCTAAGGCGAAAGGAAGGAAATATGGGAGAACTGTGGAGGAGAAGAGGAAGAGGATGAGGAGGAGAAAGTGGAAGAGGAGGAGGAGGAGGAGGAGGAGGAGGAGGAGGAAAAGGAGGAGGAGGAGGACAATTCAAAGAAAAGAGAAGATAGAAAATAGACCTATAGCAGAATAACGGTCGGTGAATGATGGTGATAGTAGATAAATAAGGAAGAGGAGAAAAGAAGTACAATAAAAAAGATAATACACACAAGATGATAATGGAGACTCTAAATATAAACACCAATGGCATCGGAAGAACTAACCACACGATAGGCCTAAAAAAAAAAAAAAAAAAAAAAAAAAAAATCCCAGCATCAGATTTCCACCACGTCTATTCAATTCTCAATTCTCAGTCTATTATTCAGAACTGCCAACCTCTCCAATGAACGTTTTACTCA
>BOPN01001026.1:97500-100000 GCA_017312705.2 Penaeus japonicus
ATCTTCATCTTCATCTTCATCTTCATCTTCATTTCATCTTCTTCTTCTTCTTCTTCTTCTTGTGTATGTGTATGTGTATGTGTATGTGTATGTGTATGTGTATGTGTATGTGTATGTGTATGTGTATGTGTATGTGTATGTGTATGTGTATGTGTATGTGTATGTGTATGTGTATGTGTATGTGTATGTGTATGTGTATGTGTATGTGTATGTGTATGTGTATGTGTATGTGTATGTGTATGTGTATGTGTATGTGTATGTGTATGTGTATGTGTATGTGTATGTGTATGTGTATGTGTATGTGTATGTGTATGTGTATGTGTATGTGTATGTGTATGTGTATGTGTATGTGTATGTGTATGTGTATGTGTATGTGTATGTGTATGTGTATGTGTATGTGTATGTGTATGTGTATGTGTATGTGTATGTGTATGTGTATGTGTATGTGTATGTGTATGTGTATGTGTATGTGTATGTGTATGTGTATGTGTATGTGTATGTGTATGTGTATGTGTATGTGTATGTGTATGTGTATGTGTATGTGTATGTGTATGTGTATGTGTATGTGTATGTGTATGTGTATGTGTATGTGTATGTGTATGTGTATGTGTATGTGTATGTGTATGTGTATGTGTATGTGTATGTGTATGTGTATGTGTATGTGTATGTGTATGTGTATGTGTATGTGTATGTGTATGTGTATGTGTATGTGTATGTGTATGTGTATGTGTATGTGTATGTGTATGTGTATGTGTATGTGTATGTGTATGTGTATGTGTATGTGTATGTGTATGTGTATGTGTATGTGTATGTGTATGTGTATGTGTATGTGTATGTGTATGTGTATGTGTATGTGTATGTGTATGTGTATGTGTATGTGTATGTGTATGTGTATGTGTATGTGTATGTGTATGTGTATGTGTATGTGTATGTGTATGTGTATGTGTATGTGTATGTGTATGTGTATGTGTATGTGTATGTGTATGTGTATGTGTATGTGTATGTGTATGTGTATGTGTATGTGTATGTGTATGTGTATGTGTATGTGTATGTGTATGTGTATGTGTATGTGTATGTGTATGTGTATGTGTATGTGTATGTGTATGTGTATGTGTATGTGTATGTGTATGTGTATGTGTATGTGTATGTGTATGTGTATGTGTATGTGTATGTGTATGTGTATGTGTATGTGTATGTGTATGTGTATGTGTATGTGTATGTGTATGTGTATGTGTATGTGTATGTGTATGTGTATGTGTATGTGTATGTGTATGTGTATGTGTATGTGTATGTGTATGTGTATGTGTATGTGTATGTGTATGTGTATGTGTATGTGTATGTGTATGTGTATGTGTATGTGTATGTGTATGTGTATGTGTATGTGTATGTGTATGTGTATGTGTATGTGTATGTGTATGTGTATGTGTATGTGTATGTGTATGTGTATGTGTATGTGTATGTGTATGTGTATGTGTATGTGTATGTGTATGTGTATGTGTATGTGTATGTGTATGTGTATGTGTATGTGTATGTGTATGTGTATGTGTATGTGTATGTGTATGTGTATGTGTATGTGTATGTGTATGTGTATGTGTATGTGTATGTGTATGTGTATGTGTATGTGTATGTGTATGTGTATGTGTATGTGTATGTGTATGTGTATGTGTATGTGTATGTGTATGTGTATGTGTATGTGTATGTGTATGTGTATGTGTATGTGTATGTGTATGTGTATGTGTATGTGTATGTGTATGTGTATGTGTATGTGTATGTGTATGTGTATGTGTATGTGTATGTGTATGTGTATGTGTATGTGTATGTGTATGTGTATGTGTATGTGTATGTGTATGTGTATGTGTATGTGTATGTGTATGTGTATGTGTATGTGTATGTGTATGTGTATGTGTATGTGTATGTGTATGTGTATGTGTATGTGTATGTGTATGTGTATGTGTATGTGTATGTGTATGTGTATGTGTATGTGTATGTGTATGTGTATGTGTATGTGTATGTGTATGTGTATGTGTATGTGTATGTGTATGTGTATGTGTATGTGTATGTGTATGTGTATGTGTATGTGTATGTGTATGTGTATGTGTATGTGTATGTGTATGTGTATGTGTATGTGTATGTGTATGTGTATGTGTATGTGTATGTGTATGTGTATGTGTATGTGTATGTGTATGTGTATGTGTATGTGTATGTGTATGTGTATGTGTATGTGTATGTGTATGTGTATGTGTATGTGTATGTGTATGTGTATGTGTATGTGTATGTGTATGTGTATGTGTATGTGTATGTGTATGTGTATGTGTATGTGTATGTGTATGTGTATGTGTATGTGTATGTGTATGTGTATGTGTATGTGTATGTGTATGTGTATGTGTATGTGTATGTGTATGTGTATGTGTATGTGTATGTGTATGTGTATGTGTATGTGTATGTGTATGTGTATGTGTATGTGTATGTGTATGTGTATGTGTATGTGTATGTGTATGTG
>BOPN01001026.1:105000-110000 GCA_017312705.2 Penaeus japonicus
CACTGCTCTTTCTAGTAAGTTTTAGGGGATACTCCTCTTGGTAGATGGATTTATATTGGATGGACGGCGCCTTACCAAATATATATTTTTTTTCTGTCACATTTTGGCGACGTAAGCGTAAAGGATGAAGTCAGCATAGTTGCAAATCAGTTCCACTTGAGTTTACGATTATTGATCAAACGTCATTCAGTCTGCAATAACTATTCTGGAGGATCATTGTAAACACGTAACTAAGGCGCAAAATACCGGAAATATAAGAATTTCCGATCCATAAAAAAGGGCCCTAACGATATTTCCAAAGAACGATATTAACAAAATATTGAATCATTACCAGGCTAACTTGATATCACCAATGATGATAACGTTGGATGAATATCATTATTAATATGCTCACAGTCGCTCAGTTTTATCCTTATTAACTCATCGTTATAGTGATATACAGCCATCTTATCATCAAAAACGTACTTTCAGTGTAGTACCACCAAACACGATATAATTCTATCTGTGAGCGAGTACTAAACACTTGTAGATAAGATCAGTTACACACCTGTTGCATAAATACAAACAAGATGTGACCAGAGTACAGTCTGCCGAACCTGCCAAGATTTTCACTATATGATATATAATGTAATAGGAACTGAATCCTTTCACTCATCTCCTATACGTTACAATAGGAAAGCGGAGAATCTTGATTTTAGAAGGAGAGAAGATGTAAGAAAATAGCTAACTACCTAAACTGAAACAAAAACAAGAATTTCAGTAGACCTTGCCAGTAATCAATTCAAAATTCTGGCCTTTCATTTTATTTTTTTTCTGCTGATGACGCTGTTTAGTTCATGGGACACGGTGCTTGGTTTTTGGACTTGTGATTTTTTTTGTTTTTGTTTGTTTCTGTTTGAAATTGTGATTGGCTTTTCCAAAACGGTTGTGGATGACTTCGTGTTTTTCTTTCTATTGTTCAGTCGTTTTTTTAATCTTTCTTTTTTTTCTCTCTCTCTTACTCGTTCAAGTGTTAGTCTTTTGTGATATTTCCTTTCGTTCGGTATCATTTTATCTTTAAGAACTTAATTCCGCATCTAGAGACGGACAGAAATTCACAGGCTCTCCCAGAATGGTGGTTGTTTACCCATTCCGTATTTATTTCAAAATACGCGTACATTTTATGGAAAGTTTGGAATCCGAGAAAAAAAAAATCAAATTATGGAAATATTGAGAAAATTGTTTTTTTTTCTAAAATTATTGGAATTCTTAGATATGGTTATCAAATTAATGGAATCTTGAGATGGGGAAACTTTGTGATGTGGAATGTTTTAGAAAACGAAAATGATAAGGAATGATAAAATCCAGACATGGATATCTTAATAACGGGTTAAGTGACATTTTATATTCTATACGTGTTGTTTTATGCTAATTTGTCCTTCATCCTTACCCTAATTATCATTAAGTATTATCATGATTAGTTTTGCTATCGTCACTATGATCACCATCACCATTAATATTCTAATTAATATCATCATTACCATATCAATGTTATTGTCATCATCACTATCATCACCATCTATTCCACCATTACAGTATAGTTTATTTCCAAGAAAGTTCTTTAAAACATACATGAAAACGAGAAATTTATTAAAGTTTACCTCAAAATTGAACTGTTTTTCCGAATCGATAAAGCCCGCTAACTGAATGAGAAAGAAATGAAAAACGAAATATAATGACGAAATATACCCGAGTGAAAAAAAAGAATATTATTCAGTGTGGAAATTTAGGATTTATTTTCGTTTGACTTTGTAATTGCTAAAATCATCATAATTATTATATTTATTCTTATTATCGTTATTAGTGTTGTTTTGATAATTCTTATTTTTACTATTATCATCATTATCATTGTTGTCATTGTCATCCTCATTATCATCATTACTACTACTACTATGGTTATCATTATTACTTTTATTTTCAGTACAATTATCAATACTTTTATTACGATACTTTCGTTATTATAATCATTATCATCATTTATATCTATCTATTCATCCATATCTATCATCATTACACTTGATTCATCATGGTAATCTTAATTGCTAATGATATTGACAATAATAATAACAGCTGCATTCTTGTATCTATCATACTCTTTGACAATAAACGTATCACAAGTTCTCAAACATTTTTTCTTCAAAAGTTAGGAGGTACGTGAATGAAATAGAACATTATGTCAGACTTTTTATCAAAGGTTTATCAAACTTTATGATTCAGGAAAGCGAACGATAGATAGATAGTGTTATATTATCTGTAGTTTATTTTTTCTTTCTTTCTTTTTCTTTTCTTTTTTGATAGAATTATCAGTTGTTGAAAACATGTGGGAGAAAACAGCGATATATTTATTTCTATTTATCTATTTGTATGTCTATCTATCTACCTATCTATCCATCTACCTATATGCAATGTAATGCGGTAAATAAAGGTGGTATCTATCAGGTGTGACACTTGACAATTGGTTGTGAATGGCAGACTTTGGGCCTGGTAGTTTGTTCCTGAACTTTGCTTGGTGAAGTTGGAAAATTCTTTCTCTCTCTCTCTCTCTCTCTTTCTGTTTTATGTTCGTCTGTCTTTTGATCTGTTTTTATCTCTCCTTCTCCCTTCATTTTTTTTGTCTGTATGTCTATGTCTTCCTCTATCTCTCTCTGTCTCTGTTTCTCTCTCTCTCTCTCGCTCACACAAACACACACACACACACACACACACACACACACGAGACAGCGAGATGCTGAAAATCTACGGGAATTTCACGCGACATTGGGGAGTTATGAGTGAATGAACCCCCTAAAATATCCTTAATGATGGAGAGAGAGAGAGAGAGAGAGAGAGAGAGAGAGAGAGAGAGAGAGAGAGAGAGAGAGAGAGAGAGAGAGAGAGAGAGAGAGAGAGAGAGGAAGGGGCAGAAAGAAATGTTTTCCGCGTGCTTGAAATGATGAGCTGTAGAAAATCTACGGGTGTTTCACGCGACAAGCACATTCCACGAATTATGTACCTGTTTCTCCTCGTCCCACGCCATGTTTTATATTCTCAGCATCTATCACATACAAACTATATCTTGCCTATACTCAAAATGATGCTCGCATTGATTATGTGTGTGCAATCATTACTTGCATCGAAATGCATTATCACTTGTTTATCATGCATTTTGTCATTTCCCCCTTGTTCCTCAGGCCTCTGGCAAACAGCCTGTTCCCTCGTTTAACCATTATACTGTGAATGTAATTTAAAACTTTTTTCAGTTGCTGTTTACTTCAAAGCCGAGTTTTGCTCAGAAAAAAAACTTCACTTGAAAAGATAATACATACACAACTACCTAAATGAATACCGCTTATGTTAACCATCTCTCTCTGGTTTTACTCTTCCTCTTCTCCTTATTCTCCTTTCTTTTAAGTTTTACTTACTCTTCCATTTTTCTTCTTCACTTTTTTCTCTCTCTTTTCTTCTTGTTATCATTTCCTTCTCCTTCTCCTTCTGTATCATCTTTTCTCGAATTCTTATTCCTATTTTCTTCTTCTTTCTCTTTCCCTTTTCTTCTAATTCTTACTCTCCTTTTCTTCTTCCTCTTCCTCTTCCACTTGCTCTTTCCTATCCCTATCACACTCTTTCTTCTCTCCTTCAATACAATTCATCATTACCTATTCATGGATCTTCTCCCGTTGCTGTTATTTATATCCATTTAAAAATAATCGATTTCGCGCCTTAACGCTGATTGGTCGCTTGAGCCGTTCTTTTAGGAAATAATGAGTAAACTAACGGTCGTTAGGGTAACGAGACCCTACACACTCTTTGTTTGGCTTTTGCAAATGGGTCGCAAAGGATCTGATTAAGATAACATACTTATCTCTCATAATTGTTACGAGAACCAACTTTTAAAAGATTTTTTTTTATCTGTACTCTCTACTTTGACTTATTTGGATATCGAAGGCCGAGCAGTTATCATGGTGTTTCAGGAACTGCACAGTAGCTTTAATCGATCTCTTTCCTGCAGCTATAGTCTTCGTACGGTTGAGAAAGAGAGAAAGAGGAAGAGGGAAAGAGAGAAATTGTGTGTGCGTTTGAGAGAGAGGGAGAGGGAGGGAGAGAGAGAGAGGGAGAGAGAGAGAAAGAGAGAGAGAGAGAGAGAGAGAGAGAGGGGGAGGGATGAGTGAAATAGAAAATGAGTGTGTGAAAGAGAGGATGAGTGAGTGAAAGAGAAAATTAGTGAGTGAAAAAGAGAATGAGTGAAAGAGAGATAAAAGAGATAGAGAGAGAAAGAAAGAGATAGAAGAGAAGATAAAAGAGAAGAGAGCAGAAGAAATGAGAAGAGAAGAGAAAGCTCGTGAGTGAAAGACAGCTGGCTAGCAATTTTTTTTCGACAAACCCCAATCTGTCGTTAGCAAGAACTATGATCTTGGAAACATATGACTAAGAAAAGAAAAAAAGAAAGAAAAAAAGGATCATATGTTGCAGTTGTTGAATTATCATTTGAGAGTTTAAGTTTCCTAAAGCCATATGAAGCACTTATAGCAAATGGATATAAAATAAGAACTATTTACCTGCCTTGTTTCTTTATGCACTGATATGCAGAACAGCATTAAAAAATATAAATTAATTCACAAAGTATACAGAAATTAATCACATTCTTATATTCAATCACAAAGTTTCTACTGATAACTTTGAATGAAAGTTTGCAGGTAAGTGTATGAAGCAAATCTAAACAAAATATTACTTCTAAATCTCAGTGGACAGCGTGTCGACTTCACCTCCCCGTGGTCGGCAGATCGAGTCCCGTCCAAGCTCGTGAGCTTCCACTGTCACCTGGCGGTCACTGACGTGGCTGGGCACTGCGTTGGGTAAGGACCAAGCTCAGGTCGAGTCAACACTCGTTGGCACATTCTCTCACGAGTCAGCACGCGCTGACACAGGCGGGCTCGCCTCTATGCATACAATCCCGGTGTAGCATCTGCTCCGCAAATCTGGCT
>BOPN01001026.1:117500-120000 GCA_017312705.2 Penaeus japonicus
TTTTTTTTTTTTTTTTTTTTTTTTTTTTTTTTTTTTTGAAGACGTCATGAGATATGGAGAGCATCACACTTTCTATTCAGAGGTTGAACTTCAGGAGTAAAACTGCACATATTTTTTTTTCTTTTTCTTCTTCTTTCGTCTTGGGAAAAGAAACGAGAAAAAAAATTAAAAGGTATTTGTCCCTTGCCAGGAGCATACCCTTCCTACGCCTTCAGTCTTAGAAGTCTAAATTGCTTTTGATGAGTAATTAAGATACATTATGAATTTCTTAAGCTATGCATCCGTATCATATGAACACGTTGCACACAGTATGGAGGCATAAGCTAAAACAATCCAGTCCATCACATTAAAACTCGAACGCAGGATCGGAGAAGCGGAAATCTCAACGGACATCAACAGTCAGATCTGAGTCAAGGCTTACAGTGCTTACTTTTCCAAAATATGTGTCATGCTTTAACAGTGAGAATTTCGAGAGGTGAGAGCCTAAGCATTTTCTTCTGATTCAAGGCAAAGGAGAAACACCTTTTTGGTCATATAATTCATACCCCGGTGCATTCAGTGTTTTAAAAAATAGACATATGGAGATACACAAGAAAGGACATACAAGCATGTGTGTGAACACAGACACAGACACAGATACAGACATAGACACAGACATATATACACAGGTACACAAACTTAACACGCACGCATGCGCATGCACACACACACACGCACACACGCACACACACACACACGCACACACACACACACACACACAAATGCAAATTCATTCACACACACACACATACCTTTCCCAGTTTAATATAAATATGCTAAAAGCAATAAATATGCTAAAGGCAAACTGACAGTTACTCATGCTAGTTACAAAGACAAAACTCCTCTTGTTATTTCTGAACCACCTTCATTTCAGGCAAAGGATAAACAGCTACCGTTCCTATACGATATTAAAATAGTCAAAGCACATGAATATAAAAATGCACACTTCGGAACCAACATGCATTCTGTTCATCATACACAAAGGCAGAGACATTTATGATAGTCACATACGCCCCCAAGCACAATATTAGGCAGTCATATGCAGACGATAGTTGCAATAATACAAACTTGTGCTCAAATATAAAGTTGAAAATAGGCATATGTATATATATATATATATTTTTTTTTCTCCACCATTTTCTGCGCCCTCATCATATTTCTATACGAAGTTTTATAATGAATATGCCCTCTTTTTTGGGGGTGGGAGGGGGGGGGGGGGGTTAAAACACGCGGCCTATAGTTTAGCTCTGTAGTTTAAATATAGAAATATAGTCAATCTCGGCCATGCGAAACTACAGTATATTTGGATGATATGGCATTTTCGAAAATGATCTTTCATTGAAAAAAAAAGAAAAAAAAAATCTTATCGTTATCCGAGTTTTGATAAAGAAGAAAAAGTAGAACGATTTATTGCTGGCATGTTTGTTGAAAATGCATTGGTATCTTTTGTGTTATTCACTGATTCATTTAGCGTCCCATCCAAATGCATTGCAGAGAAGCTTTTAACAAAACAGCGTTTATTCACTATATCTCTGTTAGGGCATATTTCTAGGAAAAGGGTCAAAGGGTTTTACTAGATAGGGCACAATACACAACACGTCTAGAAAAATCTGCTGATGTGCATTTCTAGGCATGCAAAGTTCACAGCAACTTATTTCAAACTCTCCATACATTAAAAAATATTAATACCGCCTTATCTTTTCTAAAACTCTTTTTTTTTTTTTTTTTAATTTTCATTTTTTTTGTCACAGAATAAAAAAAGAGCCATACTAAATTACTATCATTTAAAAGCTTTGTTCTAATTTATTTTTTTCCTTTTTTGTCATTTATTTTATTTACTCCTTTATTTATTTATTATTACCATTATTTTTTTTATTTTAAATATACAGATACTCACTCACAAGCACACTACAAGCACAGACAGTCAAGGTTAGAGTTCTATGTTATCTCGTGAGAAGGAACTATATTTGCTTATGTTTTTCGCTTCTTTTCCGTTCTCTTTGGCTAATCTGGACTCCAATGTAAGATTATATACTCAAATATAACTATATATTCTATCTATCTATCCTTTTGTCTACTTATTATTCATTTTAAAAAGTAAAGACAAATATCACATTTTTTTTATATAAAGACTAAAAGTTAAGAAAATGTAAAAGGTAACACAATAACAATATGAACGTATTGGTAAATTAATATGGATATGTAATTATGTTAGCGAATATGAAGATAGACAAATGAAGACATACATACACATACTCTCACATACACACAGACACAGACTTACGCACATACACACACACACACACGCACACACACACACACACACACTCTCACTCTCTCTCTCTCTCTCTCTCTCTCTCTCTCTCTCTCTCTCTCTCTCTCTCTCTCTCTCTCTCTCTCTCTCTCACTCTCACTCCCTCTCTCCCGCTCTCTCTTTCTCTCTCTCTAAATCACTCACTCC
>BOPN01001026.1:127500-130000 GCA_017312705.2 Penaeus japonicus
ATTAATAGAATAACTACTCAGAGAAAAATATTACTATATTTATCAACACCCTTATTAGTACGAAAAGCACTATGAAATACAATGTCAAATGTTAATATCAACGTTCTTTTAAAATGTAAATTCTGATACTATAGCATCTAAATAATCTAATATTTTATTTTGCTGATCCATAATTTAATTTAAGAAAAGCATAAAATATTACTCTATATTAATTGCCTGTGTTAATATATCAAAACTCAACAAACAATTACAATATAAGAATATATACACAAAATGCATACCTGAAATCTTTATTCTTTAAAACAGCATTAAGGATACTATACACAATATACATATAGATAAATATCATAGGAGGGAGACTTATAAAAAAAAATCAAAAAAAATCAATGATTCTATCCAAATCTTATAAATTACTTTTAATCAACCAGAAATATTGCAGTAGATCCGTTGAGAGGCGCTGGTTGTTGCAATCATCATTCCCATATTGAAGAAATGAACAGCTGATCAGTATCACCGTACGCGGACTGAAAGACAACACTGAAACATGCTTATCTCAACATAGATCATGCAGACACAAACAGTAAACAAGAGACGGAAAAGAAAACAAAGGGGGTTAACAGACTGAGACATGCAGCACGTTAGTAAAAGTGAGGTGAGTTGTGGTGGCTAGTTATACTGCCATTTGGGGGGGGGGGGGTTATGCTGACAGTTATCAGTATAGCGGGGGAGATAATGGTCTGTGGTTTAAATGATCTTTGGAAACGTTGGTTTGTTTGCTAAATGTTAAGAAATGAGTATCTTTTATTTTGTAGAGGGAGGGAGAGAGGGGGAAAGAAAGAAAGAGAGATAGATAGATAGATAGGGAGGAGGGAAGGAGAGAAGGAGAGGAAGAAACAGATAGATTGATAGATATATAGATAGATACATATATAGAGAGAGAAAGGAAAGAAGGAAGAGAGAGAGAGAGAGAGAGACAGAGACAGAGACAGAGACAGAGACAGAGACAGAGACAGAGACAGAGACAGAGACAGAGACAGAGACAGAGACAGAGACAGAGACAGAGACAGAGACAGAGACAGAGACAGAGACAGAGACAGAGAGAGAGAGAGAGAGAGAGAGAGAGAGAGAGAGAGAGAGAGAGAGAGAGAGAGAGAGAGAGAGAGAGAGAGAAAGAACGAAAGGAAAAGAGAGAGCGGAAGAGAGAAAAGGAGAAAGAAAAAAAAAGACAAAGGGACAAGCAGAGAATTAGAGAAAGATAGAAAGAAAAGAAAGAAAGAAAAGGAAAAAAAAAAGAAAAGAAAAAGAGATACGTAAAAATTCCCAAGACCCAACACTGAAGGCGTGACCACCACAGACCATCTCCTCCGCTGACCTCTGACCACCGAATGCCCTATTTCTAAGGTCAACTTACTCATAGACGAAAACACTTACGAGGGATACTGCTGCTGACTGGACTCATGCTTAACGAAGAACTCCATACAATAAAGGACTGAATGTACCAAGTTAAATATGCTTTAAGAACGAGGACATGTAGAGATTTCCAAGCAAGATCAAGTTGAAAATCAAAAGAAGAAAGTAAGAAAGAAAAAAAGAAAGAAAAAAAAGGTTACATTGATACTTTTATTTTTGTTCTTCTAAATTGGGACAAGGCTTGGGACAATCAAAAAAGAGGAGATCATTTTTTTTTTTAAACATTCTATCTCTTAAATTTGGATGTGACATGTAGAAAAATAATTATAACTGTCTCATCGGAAAGTTCAAGTAATCTATCTACATATAAATAACCTGATTATATGACAATTGACAATTATACAATTCTATTGATTTCAATGAAATACTTCTAAGAACTAAAATTTCTCATCTCTCTCTGAACATTAACAAATAAAATGTCTATATTTAACCTATACATGATGCTACAAAGTGGCAAATGTATATATGTGTGTACATCAAATGGTCCATATCTAATGATTTTGATATCTGCTCCATGTTAGTACGCCCAAGAAGCTACTCTCAGTGTTCCCAAATAGTGTTACTGACAATGTACAGTGAGGTAGTAAAACACCATGTATTCATATGTGTTTTTTTTTGTCTCTGGCAATACTGCGTGATATTTACATACCATTAAAAAGCCTCTTTGAACAATACGTTTTGAACAATCTCTTTGCCTCTCTTTGTTATCTTTCCATTAGAATTTAGATACAATTGTATTTCTGTAAATTGCTATAGATTTTTTGAAGTACTTAAGAACTAGTAGTAAAAATTTAGTAGCTAGATCTTCCTTGAATTGTAAACATCTTTTTGTTCCTAAAAAGGTTATAAATAGCAACAGTACTACTTACAACCAACTTCTTGTGTACTTCAATAATTTGAATTCCACTTGAAATAAATAAGGAGAAAACAACTACTAAATTGTGCGTGAAATATAGATAGAAAGCATACGTGTGTGTATTTCCTTGTGACATAGATCCAAAGAAAGGCAAAAGAGAACGTCTTTCACCAA
>BOPN01001026.1:135000-140000 GCA_017312705.2 Penaeus japonicus
CAATAAAACAGAAACCAGTATTTCATAATACGAAAAACCCTGATCATAAACTCTAATGCATATCTGTCACACTTAATGCCCCATTACCATAAATATAAATCAAAAGCGAATTTTAATGTTACTTATTTTCATAATGCAGTACAGATAAATCATATTTTATTGGGACATGGTCTGAACTAAGTGTATTTCAAATTGATATATATATATATATATTTTCCCTCTAGACCGAACAGTATAAATCACTTGATTCATTTAATAGAGAAATCACACCTTGATGTGGAAAACAGTTCCTTTTTGAATAATAAAAAAAACAAAACTATACGAAACAAGATAATATAGTATTATTGCTCTCTTTTATATCAGTTGCATTGTCCGGTGATCTTGCATCTTTTTGTCATTGTATCAACATGGGACTTTTTTTTTTCAAATTTTGCTTTTGATTTTTTTTTTTTTTTTTTACTTTTAGGTCAGAATAGTTTTCCAATTAATAAAATAAAGACCCTTTTTTGTCTCACCTCATACGAAAACTACCTGACGACTTCGTGACTTTCTTTCATATTGATATATATATATATATATATATATATATATATATATATATATATATATATATATGTGTGTGTGTGTGTGTGTGTGTGTGTGTGTGTGTGTGTGTGTGTGTGTGTGTGTGTGTGTGTGTGTGTGTGTGTGTGTGTGTGTGTGTGTGTGTGTATATATATATATATATATATATACACAGTATATATATATATATATATATATATATATATATATATATATATATATATATATATATATATATATATATATATATATACATATATATATATATATATATATATATATATATATATATATATATATATATATATATATATATATATATATATATATATATAATATATATATATATATATATATATATATATATATATATATATATATATATATATATATATATATATATATATATATATATATATATATATATATATATATATATATATATATATATATATATATATATATATATATATATATATATATATATATTATACACGTGTTTTGAAATTAGCTCAATACTATCAGCAACCATAGACCATCCAGTCAGTAAGAAATAAGTCGAAAATTCTCTTCTCGCTCATCTGGACCTTCTACCTTTCTAAAACTGTCAACACGACTATCCTTTCATTTGTTGTAGCCCTTAGGTGCAATACGATTAACATCCCTTTTCTCACTTGATACGAGAATTGTCTATGGACCTTCTACTATTCCGTCAACATTTAACATGATACTTTTAATATCCAAACACTACGAATAATAATAATAATAATAATAATGATGATGATAATAAAAACAGTTCTTGCCAATTCGAACGCCTATCCACAATTTCTCAATACCATCTTGACCATCCAAAGAATAGCAACAAAATAACAACACTCTTTCTCGCCTACTACGAGACCCAACCATACCATAATTAATACGAACACATACTCCCTCCAAAACACCACCACCACTAACACCACCACCACCCCTACTACCACCACCACTAACACCAGCACCAGCACCAGCACCAGCACCTCCACTAACACCAGCACCACCACCACCACCACTAACACCAGCACCCCCACCACCACCACCACTAACACCACCACCCCTACCACCACCACCACTAACACCACCACCACCACCACCCCCACCACCACTAACACCACCACCACCCCCACCACCACTAACACCACTAACACCACCACCACCCCTACCACCACCACCTCCATCCTTCTCACCTGATACGAGAACTGTCTGACGACCTTGTAGAGTCTGTTCGCTTCCTCGGCGAAGTACTCCCCCTGCGTGAAGAGGTCCTGCGTGGTCTTGAGCGCCCCTTCCCCTCGCGTGAACTGGTACATCGAGAACGCCATCGAGGACATGTTCTTGGCCCTCTTCACGATGTCATTGTCTTCGTCCTGAGTGATGCGCTCCTCCCACTTCTCCGTCTCTTGGTCCACCTGGAGGAGGTTTAAGGGGAGGAGGAGGAGGAGGGGGAGGTGGAGGTGGAGGAGGGGGTGGAGGTTTAGGGAGAGGTGGAGGGAGGTGGTGGGGTGGGGGGGAAGGAGGTGGATGGTGGGGATGGGGGTGGTGGGGGTAGGGTTGGAAGAGGAGGTGGAAGAGGAGGTGGTGGAGGGGGTGGAGGGAGAGGGAGTGAGGGATAAGGAGAAGGAGTAGGATAAGAAGAAGGAAGAGGAGAAGGATAAAGAGAATGAGAAGGAGGAAGATGGGAGGGAGAAGAAGGGGATGTAGTTATGGTAGAGAGAAAGAAGGGAACGAAAGAGGGAGGAAAGAAGGAAGGGAGGGAGGGAAGGAAGGAAGGAAGGACAATAAAAGGAGGGAAGGAGAGAAGGAAGGAAGGAAGAGGTGGCGAGGGAAGGGAAAGAGGAAGTGAGTGAGGAAAGGAAGGATGAAGATAGGAATGAAGGGAGAGGAGGCGAACATTTGGATCAGAAAGGGAAGAGGGCGAAGAGAAGGGTGATGGCGAAGAAGAATTAAGAAAATAGAAACAAATGAGTACTTAGTAGAAAAAATATGGGAGTAATTAATCATATAGATATTAAGAACATATGATATACAATTATAACAAAAGGTGCAAAAGAATAAGAATCAAATAGTCATCATGAGCATATCCAATCATGTAAATATATCATATGTATAAACATGTAGTGAAATTATAACAAATTCTAAAAAAAAAAAAAAAAAAAAAAAAAAAAAAAAAAAGTTATCAACCCGGATCACGTTACCTCCGAGGCCATGAGCTTCATATCCAAGCCAGACTTGGCAAGTTTAGCTTGCTCTTCTTGATCTAGCTTGGTGGGCTTCGGGGGCTTGGGTGTGGTCCCGTGTTTCTGGGGGGAAGTCAGATAACCCGTTTCAACCTGTTGAACCTGGCGTTAATGTTAGTATTAGTAAGGAATTAATAAGTTAGATATTCCAAAAAAGAAAGAGAGATAAAAAAAAAGTCCCAGTCCTTATGGAGTAAGTGGGCATGCAACATATATCAACAGTTACTTTGTTTCGGGTCGGTGTTTTAATATTGTTACGATCAACGGTGAACACCAAGTAGCTCGTATAAAAGCACAGAGCAGTCACACTGATGCTGTTTTTAGTACATCTAAAGCTTTGGGTTACGGGGGGGAGGGGGGAGGGGGGAGGGGGTGTTGTTGAACGGATTTTTATTTGATGAAAATATTGGAAAATAATTTTGAATAAATTTTGAATAAAAGAGAATAAAGTGTCACAGGTTATTTTCATTTGTTTTTTTTTCTTGTCTTGTTTACAAACGATGCACGCGCACATCCACAGGCTAAATATTTCATTGAACACTTTGCTTTTATAGAAATGTAAATAATTTTCCAACACGCAAGACAGTTGCTCTTGTCGTAACTGCCAAAATAAACATTCGGTGAGGAAAATACCCTTTTTACTTTTACTTTTTTACTACAAAATAAAAATACTCAAAAACACTAGCGAAAGCATGGTATTCGTGCATTGAAACAGGAGTACTTTTTATTTGATTTCTTTACAAAATAGAAACCTAAAAGATAAAAAAAAAAAACTTACTTCATGCTCACAGAAACAAGAACACGGCAAATCATTTTACTATTATACAGTAGTTTGATACCGAACAAAGACAAGACCCTCATTATTTTGCATGGAAATGGTTTGTATATAAACAAATTAAAAGTTCTATCTACACGTGAAGTTCCTTAATTGTTTTGAAATTGGTCCCTCACACTTCAAAGAAATGAAGCAATTTCCAGTGCTTAAAACTCTCCTACAGGGGTGGACAGGGAGGAGGGGGGCGAGGGGGGGGGTCCAAAATGTGATATATTGCGACCCCACTGCAGAGTAATACATGATGTACAGAAACATGTAAATCCTTTTGGCAATGGTAACAAAATGTCGGCTGAAATGATGCGACCAGATATTTATGGTAAAATTCCATGTATATATATATACACGTCCCTTTTTTTCTTTTCTTCTATTTATTACTTTATTACTGATTTTCCTGTAACAGCAATGACACAAAAGGCCTTTGGAATGCCCCACCTCCTCACTGGATAAGCCCCTTAGCGACCCCTTACCACTCCCTTACCCCCCCCCCCCACCCATCCCCCTCAACCCTTCTGAAGCTTCCTAGATCTGCCACTGCTTCCTGAGCTCACCAAGGATACAGGACCTCGCGTGTTTGTTGCCTGTTGACATGCGCGCGCAACTTTGCATAACGATGCCGGGAATAAGGCTGATAATACGATTAAACCAAATGCCACAAAATGTGTCCTGATTTTATATATTTTTTAGAGAACTGTTTTCTTCCGGGGAAAAGGTAGATTGATAGTTGATGGCTATGTGTGAACGAGTTTATTCTAATGACCACATAATATTCAATATATTGGAATTTTGATATTTCAAAGCTTTATTATTTTTTTTCTTCTTCTACAAAATTAGACTTAATAGAAAGTTGATAATAATTTCTGAAGGGTTTGTCTACGCTTATCCTTAAATTCCATCAACAATATAGAAAATGGTGTCACGTTCAGAAAATGCGAGATAATTACCCAAGCTACAAGAGTGATTAAGAGAATCTTCTTGACAACTACAGTAAGGATGACAGTGTTATAATAGGCTCACAGGGGGCCAAGTACCAAAATGTTTTAGTCTAAAAATACTGTTAATTCTATGGGTCATAGCAAATTTTAAAACAGTCCTAAACAGTCAAATGTCTTAGAAATAGCTAACGGTACATAACTATGTTTAACAGAAATTTGATAAGACGGAAAAGTAAATATTTTCAACTTATAGCACAAAACACATACTTTTTTCACTAAAATACAAACAAACGTTTATTTTCAATACACAGACATTAAAGAATAAATGTAATAAAAGTTAAATGGTATAAAAGGTATGGGTCAGAGTATTACTACAATTACGGCACACAGACAGAC
>BOPN01001026.1:145000-165000 GCA_017312705.2 Penaeus japonicus
AAAAGCGCGTTTACTTAGGGGTATCACACACACACACACACACATATATATATATATATATATATAAATATATATATATATATATATATATATATATTTATGTATATATATATATATATATATATATATATATATATATATATATACATATATACATACATATATATATATATATATATATATATATATATATATATATATATATATATATATATATATATATGTATATATATATATATATACATATATATATATATATATATATATATATATATATATATATATATATATATATATATATATATATATATATATATATATATATATACATATACATATATAAGTAAGAGGACCACACGGGGTATTCCACGCGCTAAACCCAAGATATAGCATCTGTCACGAGCCAAGTAAAGTAAAATCTAAATCCTACGTGAGGTCCTGCTCATAATATTCTAGTGATATAAATCGTTATATATCTTTAGAACCAACTCTAATCCCCATATACCAAAACCCCTCGCCCCTAATCCGGAAAACTCCACTCCCCTTTCCTCCTAATCCTCTAATCCCCCCCTCCCTCCGCCCCCTTCCTAATCTTCTAATCCCCCAATCCCACAATCTTCTAATCCCCAATTCAATAATATTTTAATCCTCTCCCTTCCTCCTAATCTTCTAATCTATAATCCCCAAATCATTTAACCCTCTCCTCCTAATCTTCTAATCCCCAATCCACTTATCTTTTAATCCCCTCCCCCTCTTCCTAATCTTCTAATCCCCTTTCTCCTAATTTTAAAATCCCCCTCCCCCCTTCTAATATTCTAATATCCCTCAATCCCCCAATTTTCTCATCCCTCTCCTAATCTCCCTCTCCCTACTTCCCCCCCCTAATCTTCTAATCCCCCAATACAATCCTCTTCTCCCTCCTTCTCCTCACCCCCATAATTCCCTAATCCCCTATCGCCCAATCCTCTAACCCCCTCATCCCCCAACCTCTTAATCACTAATCCCCTAATCTCCCAACATCCTAATCCCCTAATCTCCCAACCTCCCAATCCCCTAATCTCCCAACCTCCTAATCCCCTAATCCCCAATCTCCCAACCTCCTAATCCCCAATCTCCCAACCTCCTAATCCTCTAATCCCCTCATCCCCCAACCTCCCAATCCCCCAATCTCCCAACCTCCCAACCTCCTAATCCCCAATCCCCCAACCTCCTCATCCCCCAATCCCCTAATCTCCCAACCTCCTAATCCCCAATCCCCCAACCTCCTCATCCCCCAATCCCCTAATCCCCTAATCCCCAAATCTCCCAACCTCCTAATCCCCAATCCCCCAACCTCCCAATCCCCTAATCTCCCAACCTCCTAATCACCAATCCCCCAACCTCCTCATCCCCAATCCCCCAATCCCCTAATCTCCTCATCCCCCAATCCCCTAATCCCCCAACCTCCTAATCCCCTAATCCCCCAATCCCCTAATCTCCCAACATCCTAATCCCCTAATCCCCCGAACCTCCCAATCCCCTAATCCTCACCTCCTGTATGTGCTCTATGTGCTCGAGGAAGCGGTCGGCGTACTCGTCCAGCCTCTCTTGGTCCGTGGCGAGACCGGCGTTCTTCAGGGCGCTGATCAGCTCGCTCTCCTCGCACGCGCCTCGGACCAGCTCTTCGGCCTGTGGGTGAAGGGGGGGAGGGGGGGGAGATGGTGGGGGGTGAGGGGAGGGGGGTTGGTGGGTTGAAGGGGGGTGGGTGTGTGTGGGGTGGTGGGGTGTGTGGGTAGGGTGGGAGGGGTGGTGTGGTAGGGTGGGGTGGTAGATGGGAGATGGGGGAGGCGAAAAAAAAAAAAAAACGAAAAAGAGTAAGAAATAATGTCGAAGACGTTGGAAAAGATCGTAAAAAAAGAGAGAAAACGAGGGCGAAGATAAAAGAAAAAAAAGAAGGTTGAAAGAAGAAGAAGAAGAAGAAGAAGAAAAAAAAAAACAAAAAAAAACGAGAAAATAAAGTGTGAGAGAGAGAGAAAGGTGGGGGGGGGGGGGCAAAAAGAAATTACAATCAATCATTTTAGCATCAGAATCCAACATGTTAAAGAATCACCTTTAAAATCAACCCAGAGAAGTAGTTCCGGACACAGGCAATGGAATTTAATGCAAACACAATATATCTTCAGGTGCGATCGAACCCTAGTGCAGTTGAAGATTGCAAGGGCTCGGAGAAGGTAAACAAACATGGAGGGTTTAACAATTTCAAAATATCGCTGCAAAAATGAAAACGAACATATTTTTACTTTCTAAAGGATAGCAAAGTCGTAAATTGCTCAAAAAGTAAGTAGATGATTCACACACAAACACACACAGTATAAATATTCTTTCAGACATTTAGTATATAAACATTCCTTATCTCAATTCAGAGACCAACACTATAGGGACTTTTATGGCCGAATAAACTTACACATAAAAACAAGAAAATGCGCCGAAGGAGAAAAGTTCAAAAGTAAAATTCCAAAGACATTTCCAGATGAAAAATTAAAAGACGAAAAACGTAATAAGAAATACAAGAATAAACACGAACTTTAAGTTTGACAGTTGAATATAATATGATATTACTTTATATAAGCAGAAAAGATATGCACAATAATAATGATAATAAAAAGACTAAATGCAGCCATTACAAGAAAAGGAAGAAAAGTAAAACATTAAATAACTCGATACTTAAATATGCAATAGATATATTAGGAGTAAATAGGAATAGAAACTCACACAGGTATGTAAAGAATAAAAGATAAGAATAATACCCACGATAAAATAATAAAAACAAAAGTAAGAGAAGGAAGATACAAAGAAAGCAAGGAGACAACACTAAAAAAAAGAGAAAAAAAAACAGATAATAAAAAAAAAACAAAGAAAATATCTAAAGTAATGAAAATGATCATAATAAGACTATCACTACAACTACAAATGATAACTACTAAAAAAAAACAAAAAACAATAACGACAACAACAGCAACGATTCTGCATGCGTGTTGCACTTGGCCTTGCAAGACAAATACCTGAACCAGCGCCGTGTTCTGTAGCTGGATCTTCATGTCCCGCGTGGCAGCCAGCACGGCGTTGATGGCTGTCTCGAGGTCGTCTCCCGGCGACAGGGGCTCCTTTTGCTCCTGGTTGGGGGACGGAGGGGGTGAGGGAGGGTGAGGGAGGGGGTTGTGTAGGAGGGTTGTGGGAGGGTGAGGAAAGGAGGGGGTTGTGGGAGGGAGGGGGTTGTGGGAGGGAGGTTAGGGAGGGAATGTGAGGGGGAAGGGGGAGAAGAGAGAGTGAGGGGAGGATGGAAAGAAGGGGGGAAGAGTAAGGAAGGAGAGATAGGAGAGGAAGGCAGAGCAGGAAAGGGAATGTGGAAGGGTTAGGGTGGAAGGAGGGAGAGGGTGATGAAAAGGAGAGGAGAGGTGGGAGAGAAGGAAGGGGGGGGAGGAAGGGAGGGAGGGAGGAAAGAAGGAAGGGAGGGAGAGTGGAAGGAAAGGAGAAAGGGAGGGAAGAAGGGAGAGAAACGTCTTATTGTCGATGGTTACCGTAGCAGAATAAGTGTTCTAGATTTTTTATGAAGTTTTCCATCTATTTGTTTTTTTTTAAGAGTTTTGAGAGAGAGAGAGAGAGAGAGACAGAGAGAGAGAAAGAGAGAGAGAGAGAGAGAGAGAGAAAGAGAGAGAGAGAGAGAGAGAGAAAGAGAGAGAGAGACAGACAGAGAGAGAAAATAGACCTAAAGTAACCCATAATCGAATGAGTGCAAAGGCTGAAATACAGAAAATAATAATAATAATAATAAAAAAAAATAAAAAATGAATCTATTTCTGCAGTACCATTTGACTAGAGGCAATTACGTAATAACAAATAAAGCGTTAACCACATTATTATGTTTTTAATTACATCGTAATTATCTTTAGACTGACGCACCTGTCAGCATTCGTGACAATGCTATAGAACGCTGTCTCATATAAAATGCTATCATTATCATTATCATAACAACTGCTACTATTGCTACTTGTTACTATCATTATTATTATTATTATTATTATTATTATTATCATTAACATCATTACTATCATTATTATAATTATTATCATTATCATCATCATCTTCATCATCATTACTATCATTATCATTATCATCATTTTCACTGTTACCCCTATTAACATTATTATTAAACTACTACTGCTACTACTATCATCATCATCTGTAACAAAACAAAAAGAGATAAAATCAAATTAATAAAAGCTCAAAGCAAAACCAAAACCCACTGTTCCTTTCCTGGCGATTCGTGTTCACGCACAGGTGACATTCCCATAACATCGAATCGTGGATTTTTGTGTATCAGATTCTCACGGTTCTCGGTTCTTCTTTCTTGGTTCTTGGTAATCGGTTCTTGGTTCTCGGTTTTCGGTTCTTGGTAATCGGGATTCGGTTCTCGGTTCTCGGTTCTTGGTTCTTGGTTCTTGGTAATCGGGATTCGGTTCTTGGTTCTTGGTTCTTGGTAATCGGGATTCGGTTCTTGGTTCTTGGTTCTTGGTAATCGGGATTCGGTTCTTGGTTCTCGGTTCTTGGTTCTCGGTTCTTGGTTCTCGGTTCTTGGTAATCGGTTCTCGGTTCTCTCTATGTTTGTTTCTGTTTCTGTTTTTCTCTCGCTCTCTCTCTTTCCCCGTACTTGATTCTCGTTTCTTTTTTTTCTCTCTCTGTCTTTCTCCTTTTCCTTCTCCTTCCCATTCCCCTTCTCCTTCTCCTTCTCCTTCTCCTTCTCCTTCTCCTTCCCCTTCCCCTTCCCCTTCCCCTTCCCCTTCTTTTTCTCTTTCTCTTTCTCTTTCTCTCTATCTCTCTCTCTCTCTCTCTCTCTCTCTCCATCACCATCTCCATCTCCATCTCCCTCACCCCCTCTCCCTCTCCCTCTCCCTCTCCCCCTCCCTCCCCCTCCCTCCCCCTCCCCCTCTCCCTCCCTCCCCCTCCCCCTCAATACAATAACGCATAACACTAAAGCAACATGAAATAACCGCAGTAATATGAATAAGAAAAAGTAAGAGGAAACAATTCACACGAAAAAAAAAAATATCCATTTCTTAAAGATCGTTTTTTTCGTCCTGAAGTTTGTGATAACTTCGCCTAAATTATAGCCCACTGACATGCAACATGCTTGATGGGACCCCGTGATGTTGCAGCGCTTCCTGTCTCTTTTCCTTCATCTTTCATCTTATCCTACGCTTCCTTCATTCATTCTTTCTTCATTCCCTCCTTCCTTCCTTAGCCTTATTCTAACCCTTCCTAATCCTTCATTCCCTCCTTTCGTATCCTTCTCCCTCTCCCTCCCCCTCCCTCTCCCCCTCCCTCCCTAGCTCCCTCTCCCTCCCTCTCCCTCCCTCCCTAGCTCCCTCCCTCCCTTTCCCCCTCCCTAGCTCCCTCTCTCCCTCCCTCCCTCCCTCTCCCTAGTTTCCCCTCCCTCCCTCCCTCCCTCCCTCCCTCCCTCCCTCCCCCTCCCTCCCTCTCTCCCCCTCCTTCCCCCCTTATAAATCAGTCTCGTTTTGGTCTCCATCTCCGCCATTCGTTCACATCTAACAGCGGTTGTTGATGCTCGAGTAAACATGTTAATTCCCCCTCGTGTTAATTTTTCACGTTGTCCGTGTGCGATGGGTGGGGTTTTAGGGGTTGGGGTAGATGGGAGGGGGTTGTGGGAGGGAGGGGGTTGTGGGAGGGAGGGGATTGTGGGAGGGAGGGGGTTGTGGGAGGTTAGGGAGGGAATGTGAGGGGGGAGGGGGAGAAGAGAGAGTGAGGGGAGGATGGAAAGAAGGGGGGAAGAGTAAGGAAGGAGAGATAGGAGAGGAAGGCAGAGCAGGAAAGGGAATGTGGAAGGGTTAGGGTGGAAGGAGGGAGAGGGTGATGAAAAGGAGAGGAGAGGTGGGAGAGAAGGAAGGGGGGAGTGAGGGAAGGGAGGGATATGAGGGAGGGGAAGAACGGGCGAAGGAGAGAGGAGAGGGGGTAGTAGGGGGAGGAGGAAAGGGAGGGAGGGAGAGAAAGGAAGAGAAAGACAGATAAGTCACGGAACTTTGACTGGATGAAGATGCTGGTGAGTTTAGCAAAGCACTCACGCACACACATGGATGTACAAACATGAATAGGAAACAAATAAAAAAGTTCTACATGAAGACACAAGTCCGTACAAACACACTCATACATACACAAGCACGCACACACACATACACATACAAACACGCACGCACACACCAAACAAACACACACACAGACAAAAAGAAAAAGAAAAAAAACAGACAAACAATAAAACACAAACACACACAAAACAGACAAACAAAAAACACGCAAACACACACACAAAACAGACAAACAAAAAAACACGCAAACACACACACAAAACAGACAAACAAAAAAACACGCAAACACACACACAAAACAGACAAAAAAACAAAAAAACACACAAACACACACAAAACAGACAAACAAAAACACGCAAACACACACACAAAACAGACAAACAAAAAACACGCAAATACACACACAAAACAGACAAACAAAAAAAACACGCAAACACACACACAAAACAGACAAAAAAAAAAACAAAAAAATACGCAAACACACACACAAAACAGACAAACACACACACACACACAATCTATCTGCCTGTTTATCTGTCTGTCTATATACAAGTCTATCTATTTGGCTATCTGTTAATCTATCTATCTATTTATATATCTATCTGTCTCTCTGTCTATTTATCTCGTAATCTATCTATCTATCTATCTATCTATCTATCTATATATATATCTTGTTTTCTATCAGTTTATCTATCTATCTGTTTGTCTATTAGTCTATGTATTTTCTGGTTATCTATTTGTTTATTTATTTATCTATCAAGCTCTATATTTATCAAGCTATTGATCTAGCTGTCTATCACTCTATTTATTGCACTAAATTCCCACGAAAAAAAACAAAAAAACGTACTAAACTCATCACAATATCATCTACATCCATCTCCCTCTCCTTCCACCACCTTCCACCACCCCCTGATTCGCCCTTCTTCCTTTTTTGCCATCCTACCCCTTCCACATCCATCCATCTTCCACCAGCCCCTCGCCCCTTCCACCCCCTTCTACCTTGCCTCTTCCACCTCTTTGTCCCTTCCACCTCCTTCCATTTATTTACACTTTGTTTCTTCCACCACCTTCTACCTACCCCTTTCCTTCCACTTCCTTCCATCTTGCCCCTCCCACCTTTTTTCACTTTACTCCTTCCACCTTCTACCTTACTTCTTCCATCTCCTCTCATCTTGTCCCAACCACCTCCTTCCACCTTGCTCATCTACCTCCTTCCGCCTAGCTTCTCCCATACCCTTCCACCTTCCACCTTACTTTTTCCACATCCTTCCAATTTATCCCAGCCTCTTCTACCTTGCTCCTTCCACATCCTTCCACCTTGCTTCTTCCACATCCTTCCACCTTGCTTTTTTCCATATCCTTCCTTCTTGCTTCTTCCACATCCTTCCACCTTGCTTTTTTCCATATCCTTCCTTCTTGCTTCTTCCACATCCTTCCACCTTGCTTCTTCCACATCCTTCCAATTTATCCCAGCCTCTTCTACCTTGCTCCTTCCACCTTGCTTCTTCCACATCCTTCCACCTTGCTTCTTCCATATCCTTCCTTCTTGCTTCTTCCACATCCTTCCACCTTGGTTCCCCCTTTCTCCCAGCCCCTTCCACTTCCTCAGAATAGATAGCAACAAGCCTCCTCCTCCTAGAGAATTGAATACACAAACACATGTCGTTCGCAAATTAACCCTCCTCCGAACACGTCCTCCTTGTCACCATGTTATGCCGAAGACAAGGCCAGAGCGCGTCCGAACCCGTGATTTGTAGCTCATTCTGTTCCGGTTCGTGAATTCCCGATCGAGTTTGTGGGATCTATTGTCATGCCAAGGAATCCATTTAAAGGGATTTCATAAGACGAAGGAGAAGAGGATTTAATTCCTTTGTGGTTATGATGCGAGGAACTTTTTATTTTTTTCCAGCTATTATTCCTCTTCAAATATTTGTGGTTAGGGTTACCATATATACATTTTTTTGTGCGATTTTGGGCCATTGATAATGTAAAATTAATATTGTGCATCATCATTGACAGGGAGAATATCTCAAAACAATTATCAATCTTATATATCGGGTAAAATAAATAAACTGGGAAAAATGAGCAAAATAAAGGGAATAAACTATACATACGAGTAAATCAGATGATTAGTGATAGTGACGATACTAAAGAAAATAGATACAAAATCGGGAAAATAACACAAACAGATGAAACAAACCGAGCAAACTAACAGAATCGGAAAATATCATCAAAATGAGCAAACTTAGTAAACGGGGTAGATTGAGTAAACGAAGCAAATAGCGTAAAATAAGCAAAATAGATCCAATCAGATGGAGTAAACCGAATGAAACTAAACAAAACAAGTAATATAAGTAAAATAAATACAATCAGATGGAATAAACCGAATGAAACTAAACAAAACGCATAAAATAACCCCCAAAATATAATCAGAGGGAGTAAACCGAGTAAAACTACACAAATCGCGTAAAACCAGCAAAATAAGCAAACCGTGCAAATGAGGCGAACTGCGCAAAATGAGTAAACGGAGCACCGTTTTCGTTCGGCTCCGAGAGAAACACGCGGAGGAAACTTGAGCCGCGCGGAAGCCGAGCCATCAGTCGCAGTCAGAGGCTTTTCTGGCTCATGGACACCAATGTCGTAAATAGTGCTTGGTTCCCTTTTCCTCCCAATTTCCCAAAATGAAAAGTCGACCAATTACCGCGGGAGGGAATCACGGGAGAAAGTTATTCGAGAGAGAAAAGAAGAGGAAAAGGAAAATATATATATATTGGAGGAATTCCTTCGACAACGTGTTTCCGGGAAAAAAAAGAAATAAATGGAAGAAACAAAAATAGAAAAATCAGTATATAAAATAAAAAAATCTTCGAACTACCCACATAACCCACTATTCCAACCCCGCCCTCCCCCCCCCCAAAAAAAAAAAAGAATAAAAAGATAAGTAGAAAGAAAGACAGAAAAACAAAACCTTTTTCGAAATATATGAAATACCCACGTAGCCCGCTACTTCAACCCTAAAATAAAGGTAAAAATAAAGATAGAAAAACAAAGAAAAACAAAAACCTTTTCGAAACAAATGAAATACCCACGTAACCCCTTGTCCACCTCCCCCCCCCCAAAAAAAAAAAAAAAAAAAAAACGATGACCGTCTGGCGGCTGTTCCTCGCTCCGGTTTGCAGCGAAAACCTTTGACTCACGAGAGGGAGAGAGAGAGAGGGAGAGAGAGAGCAACATTTGCAACACAGATTAAGCTGTTCTTCCCAATGACAATATTCCAGGGCTCTAGCGATATGTTGCAGAGAGGAAATCCTTTCGTGATAGCAGTTGCGTCTTGCTTTGTGTCATGAATTCATCTTTTGCATTGCTTCTTCATGGTATTTATGTGTTTTCAAACTATTATGATATTAGGATGATTTTGATTAATCTCCTTATTACCATTACTATTATCATCATCATTGCAATAATCCTCATCTTCATCCCCATTATCATATCAACTACTATTTCTATCATTCTTATTATCATCATTCTTATTATCATTATTATTTACAAATCTGTTACTTTTTCTAAGGGATAGGAGTAAAAAAATGAAAAAAAGGTCTTGTTTTCAGTCGTTCCTTTAACTTCTAATTGAATTATTGGAGAGAGAGAGAGAGAGAGAGAGAAAGAGAGAGAGAGATAGATAGATAGATAGAGAGAGAGAGAGAGAGAGAGAGAGAGAGAGAGAGAGAGAGAGAGAGAGAGAGAGAGAGAGAGGGAAAGAGAGAGGGAGAGAGAGAGGGAGAGAGAGAGGGAAAGAGAGAGAGAGAGAGAGAGAGAGAGAGAGAGAGAGAGAGAGAGAGAGAGAGAGAGAGAGAGAGAGAGAGAGAGAGAGAGAGAGAGAGAGAGAGAGAGAGAGAGAGAGAGGTAGATTGATAGATAGATAGATAATTAAATAGAGCGAGAGAGAGAAAGAGATAGATAGATAGATAGATAGATAGAGAGTGAGAGACAGAAAAAAATACGAGAGAAAGGGAAAGAAAGAGAACGATGCGATATAAAAAGACCGGAAACCAAATTAAGGTTCCTGTTCTATCTTGCAATCAGCTTTCAACATTACCGCCCCACCCCCATCCCCAACTTTTCACCGACATCAAACTCGATCTAAATGACGTCAGCCAATTCCAGCCGAGACAAGGGAGAGAAAGAGACACTGAGTTAAAAGAATTGAACTACTGAGAGAGAAAGAGACAGAGAGAGAGAGAGAGGGAGAAAGGTAGGGAGGGAGAGAGAGAGGGAGAAAGGGAGGGAGAGAGAGAGAGAGAGAGAGAGAGAGAGAGAGAGAGAGAGAGAGAGAGAGAGAGAGAGAGAGAGAGAGAGAGAGAGAGAGAGAGAGAGAGAGAGAGAGAGAGAGAGAGAGAGAGAGAGAGAGAGAGAGTGTGAGAGAGAGAAAAAAAACTTGATCTTTGAGTCTTACAATAATTGCCTGTCTGCTTTTATGCCCTTTTAAGTGTGTGACTACATTATGCCCTTCGCTCTTTCTCCCCATCCCTTTCCCTCTTTCGCTCCCTCTCCCTCCCCTCCCTCTCCCTCTCCCTCCCTTCTCACCCTCTCCCTCTCGCTCTCCCTCCTCTCATCCTCTCCCTCCCTCCCTTCCCTCTATGGCCTTTCTCTCCTCCTCCCCCTCTCCTCATCCCCCCTCTCCTCCTCTCCCCCCCCTTACTCTTTCTCTCTTGTTTACGACTGGGCAAAGAGACAAGACAATCATTTTCCTCGTCCCATTCCATTCCGAGCGACGGTGTGTGTTCTGTCGCGGGTCGTGATGTAACGCCGTGTAGAAGGGGAGCTTTGGGCTCAGAGGGATGGGAAAGGAGGAGATGGGATGGAGTGGGATTGGGTGGGATGGGATGGGGTTGAATGGGGTGAGATGGGGTGGGATGGGGTGGGATGGGGTGGGATGAGATGGGGTGGGATGGGGTGGGAGGAGATGGGATGGGGTGGGATGGGGATGGGATGGGGTGGGATGGGGTGAGGGGGGATGGGGGGATGGGATGAGATGGGATGGGGTGTGAGGTGATGGGATGGGGTGGGATGGGGTGGGATGGTAGGGAGGGAAGGAAATGGTTTACGATGGATAGGCGTGGGGTGGGGTGGGAGGGAGGGAAGGGAAGGGAGGGAGGGACGGAATGGGATGGGTGGGAGGGAACGAGAGAGAGAGAGAGAGAGAGAGAGAGAGAGAGAGAGAGAGAGAGAGAGAGAGAGAGAGAGAGAGAGAGAGAGAGAGAGAGAGAGAGAGAGAGAGAGAGAGAGAGAGAGAGAGAGAGAGAGAGAGAGAGAGAGAGAGAGAGAGAGAGAGAGAGAGAGAGAGCGAGAGAGAGAGAGAGAGAGAGAGAGAGAGAGAGAGAGAGAGAGAGAGAGAGAGAGAGAGAGAGAGAGAGAGAGAGAGAGAGAGCGAGAGAGAGAGAGAGAGAGAGAGAGAGAGAGAGAGAGAGAGAGAGAGAGAGAGAGAGAGAGAGAGAGAGAGTGAGAGAGAGAGAGAGAGAGAGAGAGAGAGAGAGAGAGAGAGAGAGAGAGAGAGAGAGAGAGAGAGAGAGAGAGAGAGAGAGAGAGAGAGAGAGAGAGAGAGAGAGAGAGAGAGAGAGAGAGAGAGAGAGAGAGAGAGGGAGAGGAAGAGAGACAGAGGTAGAGAAAGAAAGAGAAAGGGATTGTTTGTATATGTATGGGAAGGCCTTCAATATCTTCCTACCTTCTTAAGAAGTTCATTTGACAACAAAGAGTAAAACAAAATCCCTCTTGCAACACGATCAACCTTAATTCAACTGGCTATCACGTGAGTGTAATTAAGGAGACGAAAAATGGCCGGACAAGATCGGCGACTCCTACTCTCCACTGCGACGCTATGCATTTCTCTCTCTCTTTCTCACTCCCTCTCTCTTTCACTCCCTTTCCCTCTCCCTCCCTCCTTCACTCCTCTTTCTCCTTCCCTCTCTTCTCTTCGCGACGTTATGCATATCCATCTCTCTCTCTCTTTCCTTCTCTCTTTCCCTCCCTTTCCCTTTCCCTCCCCTCCCTCCCTCCTTCACTCCTCTCTCTCCCTCCCTCTCTTCTCTTCGCGATGCTATGCATAATTCTCTTTCTATTCTGTCTCTCCCTCGCCCTCCCTCCCTCCTTCCCTATATACTTTGCTTCGACTCTGTGATTAAGCATCAAGATACTATATATTTCCCTCTATCTCTGTTCACTAATGTATTGATAAAAGTTGCTTTGATACCCAGCTATTTGCTTCTACTACGAAACTAAACTTTTCCGGTATCTCTTTCTGTTTACTAACATATTATAGAAGTCACTATGATACAGGACTATGTGATATACTTCTATTATATGACTGAATTTCAAAATGCTATTCATATCCCTCCATCTCTAGTTAACTATGTACTGTAGAGGTTGCTCTAATGCCCTACTATGTAATTTTCTATTGAACTCTTCGTCTTCTTTGTTCCCTGATGGCCAGCTTTATGATTTGCATCGACTGCTGCAACAAACTTGATTGAGATTGCCACAACCCTTGAGTGTTTGAAAGGCCGTAAAAGATTTAGTTGTTCACGTGGGCTGGAAGACGTTAAGAAACTATGCTATTCTATGCTGTATATTTGGCTGAAATGTGCTCTCTGTTCCATGAATAAACTTGAGTTATTTTGGGACAATACTTCCCTCCTGACATTCGCGATATATCTAGAAATTCTTCACGCCGAATATCTTTGTTATAATAAGTCCGGGATCGGTATGTCAAGCAATTTATCACTTGATTTCCGAAAATTGTTAGATTTTATGTGTGAGAGAGAGGGGGGGGGGAGAGGGGGGAGGATTTTCACATATGTAGCCAATAGAAGAAAAATATTTAATTTCTAAACCCAAAATGACCGCAAATCAAACTATAACATACCTCGACAAAAAAATAAGAAAGAAAGAAAGAAAAAAAATCCAGAGTTGTACAGACGTTTCACAATTCCAGTTATCAGGGACATTTTTCTTTATTAACAAACATCAATTATTTCAACCCACCACGCGCCGGTTCTGCGGATTTCCCGCCATTAATGAGGCGAAGTCACGCGATTGGTGCAGAAGCGACAGACCGTGAATGGACTCACTTGATTGGCTGTAAGCCTTGCATTCATTAACCAATCACGTGTCTCTAATAATCCATTAGCTAATCACGTGACTCCAGTACATCATTAGCCAGAGAGAGAGAGAGAGAGAGAGAGAGAGAGAGAGAGAGAGAGAGAGAGAGAGAGAGAGAGAGAGAGAGAGAGAGAGAGAGAGAGAGAGAGAGAGAGAGAGATAAATAGATAGATAGAGATAGAGATGGAAATATATATATATATATAGATAGATAGATAGATAGATAGATAGATAGATAGATAGATAGATAGATAGATAGATAGATAGAGAGAGAGAGAGAGAGAGAGAGAGAGAGAGAGAGAGAGAGAGAGAGAGAGAGAGAGAGAGTAAAAGAAAGAAAGAAAGAAAGACTTAAAACTCAAAAAGGTAATCTGCTCTTCCTACCTAAAAAGAAAACAAACAAAGAAAAAACAACAACAACAAACAAGCGAGAAACAACAAGCGTCAGCTGGCAGTGACTCCCTCAAGCGAGCGCGGGGCTAAACACGAAACTCCGACTGTACGCTGCATGAGGGGAATTGAAACGCCCAGGATACTGCACTAAGCCAGCGGTCTCTTCTTGTGTTAAAGCACCGAGTACATGGTCACTGTCGGTGTTATCGGAGAGACAGAGAGAGAGAGAGAGAGAGAGAGAGAGAGAGAATGGGAAGAGAGGAAAGGAAAGAGAAAGGGAGAAATGTCCGTGCGTGGGCGAAGTTGAGAGAGGAAAGAAAGTGAGGTGGAATGAGAGGAGGGGAGGGAGGGAAAGTGTGATGGAGGGGAAGTATGGAAGAGGGAGACAAGGATAGAAGAGTATATATGTATATACATACTTTTGCTTCTCTCTATCATTCACTCTTTATCTCTCTTGTGTGCGAGTGTAATGGCAAAAGGCAAAGCAAGAGAGAGAGAGAGAGAGAGAGAGAGAGAGAGAGAGAGAGAGAGAGAGAGAGAGAGAGAGAGAAAGAGAGAGAGAGAGAGAAAAATAGAGAGAGAGAGAGAGCGAGAGTAGTAAAAGTCAGAGAAAGAAAGAAAAACGAAAAAATATGTCAACGACGACGAAGAATATGGATATGAAGAAAAAGAAGAAGAAAAAGAAGAAGAAAAAGAAGAAGACAAAGACAGGACACAAGCAAAATACCGTGAAAGGCAAATCCAGAATCTTTAAACTAAATCAGAACCAATTTCTCCGAAATGCAACCTGGATTTCCCCGGTCATGAAACAGAGCCCTCAGCCATTCCTCCGCCCTCCCTCGAAATATCCTTTCCCTCTCCTCCCCTCTCTCTCTTTCCTTCCGCCCTCCCTCGAAATATCTTTCCCCTCTCTTTCCCCCCTCTCTCTTTCCTCCTCTCTCCCCTTTGGTCTCCCTTTCCTCTCCTTCTCCCATTTTTCTCCTTCCTCCTACTCACTCACCTCTGGTCTCCCTCACCTCTCTCTTTCCCCTTCCCTCTCTCTTCTCTCCCGCTCTCCTTTTCACTATCCTTTCTCTCTTCCTTCTCTTTCTTCCCTTCCCTTTCCCGTGCTTTACCCTCTCCCCCTCTCTACCCCCCTTCTTTACCTCTCTACTCCCCTCCTTTACCTCTCTACCTTTTCCCCTCCCCCACTTCCTCTCCCTCTCTCCCCAGTTCCTTCCGGCCCTTCTCCTCTTGCTCTCTCTCTCCCCTCGCTGAATCGCATATTGGCAATAATGCAGATGTTCTCATTGAATAATCCAGTCATGCTTTTTAACGTTCCTTTTCCCCTCTTCTCCTATCTTATCCCCCCTTATTCTTCTCCGTTCTCTCTTTCCCTTTCTATTCTTCTCTCTTTTCCCCGTGTTTCTCTCTTTGCCCCATCTCTCATCTTCTTCATTCTTTTTCTCTCTCGTTTTCTGCCCTCTTTCATCTTTTCCCCTCTTTGCTTCCTCTTCCTTCTTCTTTCCTTTTTATCGCTCTCCGTCTCCCATTTCTATTTTCCCTTTCTCCCCTAAGCTCTATTCTCTCCTCCTCTTTCTCCCTTTCCTCTTCCTTCTCTTTCCTCTGTTTTCTCCCTCTCTATATTTCCTTTCCCCTCTCATTCCTCTATACCTCCTCCCTCCTCCCTATCTTCTCTCCCCCTCCTTTCTCCCCTATCATTTTCCTTCTTCCTCGTTCCTGCAACACCCCTCCCTCTACCCTCCTTGCTCCCTCCCCTCTCTGCCATTTTCTCTCCCCCTCTCCCCCTTCTCCCTTCCCGCCTCCTCAATCCCCCCACCCCACGCCTCTATCTCTCCTACCCCCGTCTCCCTCACCCCCTTCCTCCATCCTCCCCCCTTCCACCATCACCCCTCCCTCTTTTCTCTCACCCCTTCCTCCCCTACCACCACTCCCTCTTCTCCCTCATCCTCTCCTCCACCATCACCCCTCCCTCTTCTCCCTCACTCCCTCCTCCCCCATCACCCCTCCATCTTCTACCATCAACCCCTCCCCCATCTCCCTCATCCCTAGTTCTCCCCCTCCCTTCCTCCCTCACCCCCTTCCACCATCACCTCCCCTCTCCTATCTACCTCATCCCCATTCCTCCCCTTTCCTCCCTCATCCCCTTCCACCATCCCCCCCCCCCTTCCACCATCACCCCCCCCCTTCCACCATCACCCCCCTTCCTCCCTCACCCCCTTCCACCATCACCCCCCCTTCCTCCCTCACCCTTCTCACCCTTCCTCCCTCACCCTTCTCATCCTTCCTCCCTCACCCCCTCCCCTTCCACCTTCACCCCTCCCCTTCCACCTTTTCCTCCCTTCCTCCCTCACCCCCCCTTCCTCCCTCACCCCCCTTCCACCCCCTCCTCTCAAGACGAAGAAGACCAAACGGCAGAGATCGCACCGAGAAATTACTCCGTTTCGTAAGGCGAATTAATTGACGGCGTTTATAGCCCCGTCCGACCTGGGAATTTGTCGTCCTAACGGACACCTCTTTATTACGTGATCCCGGGAAAATCGGCTTGGGATTACAACTCGGATCTAGTTGAATGTGAATTAATTAACCTGGGAGGGGTTGTGTCACCCTTTCCATTTCTTCTTCTCTTTCTCGTTCTGCTTTTCTCTCCACCCCTTTCTCCTTTCCTTTTTATTTTTTATCTCTTCTCCTCGTCTCCCTTTCCTTCTCTTCCTACCTTTCTCCGCCTTCCTGTCTCTTCCATTATCTCTTTTTAATTATCTTCTTTTCTTCGCCTCACTCACCCTTTCTCCATTTCCTCCTATCTCTTTCCCTCCTTCTCCATCACCCTTTCCCTCAGCTCCTCTCTTTCTCCCTCTCCATTTCTCTCCCTTTCCCTCTCCTCCTTCTCCATCTCCCTTTCTCTTTCTCCCTTTACCTCTCCTCCTCCCTTTCTCCATATTCTCCTCCAACTCCCTTTCTCCTTCTCCCTCTCACTCCCTTTTCCATTCTCTCCCTCTCCTCCTCCTCTTTCTCCCCCTCTCTGCCTCGCCTCCCCCTTCTCCCTCTCCTCCTCCTTCTCCCTCTTTCTCCCTTTCCCGTTTCCTCTCCCCCTTTCCCTCTCTCCATCACCTCTTCCCTCTCCACCTTTCCCTCCCTCTCTTTTCCACCCTCACTCCCCTTTTCCCTCTCCTACTCCCTGTCCCTCTTTTCTCCATCTCTTTCCCCCCTCTCCCTCCATTCCCCTCTTCCTCCATTCGCCTCTTCCTCCATTCCCCTCTCCCTCCATTCTCCTCTCCCTCCATTCCCCTCTCCCTCCATTCCCCTCTCCCTCCATTCCCCTCTCCCTCCATTCTCCTCTCCCTCCATTCCCCTCTCCCTCCATTCTCCTCTCCCTCTCTTTTCCCGCTCCCTCCATTCCCCTCTCCCTCCATTCGCCTTTTCTCCCCCCCCCCCCCCCGTGTCCTTCCGACCCTGGCAAAATGAACAGCTCAATTACATCGTCCGCGAGAATATACACCATTAACTCGAGATCCCACGGCCTTGTTTCCTTCTCTTCTTCCTCTCCTCTTTCTTCCTTCCTTCTCTTCCTTCACTTCCTCCTCTTCCTTCCTTCTCTTCCTTCACTTCTTCATCTTCCTTCACTTTTTCCTCTTCCTTCACTTCCTCCTCTTCCTTCACTTCTTCATCTTCCTTCACTTTTTCCTCTTCTTTCCTTCTTCCTCTTCCTTCCTTCACTTCCTTCTCTTCCTTCACTTCTTTCTCTTCCTTCACTTCTTTCCTTCTCTTCCTTCATTTCGTCTTGCTTCCTTCTTTCTCCCACTTCCTTCTCCCACTTCTTTTCTTTTCTTTCTTTTCTTCTTTGCTTGTCTTTTTTTCTCTTTTGTCTTTCTTTTTCTTCTTTCACTCTTTCTGTTTTTTATTTTCTGCTCCTTTTTTCTTCTTCTTCTACCTCTTTTTTTCTTTTTTCTCCTTTTCTAATCTTTCTTCATTCTCTTCCTTCTCCCTCTTCTACCCACCCTCTAGCACTGACACCTTTCTCCTACTCTCTATTTCTCTCTCCCTCTTTCTTCTTTCCCTCTTTTTGCCGTATTCTCTTTTACTTAATTTCCCGCTTCTTCTACTCTTCTTCTCCCTCTCCTTTTATCCTATCCTTCGCCTCTCTTCTTCTCCTCTCTCTCTCTCTCTCTCTCATTTGTCCATCCCACTTCCTCTCCCTTATCCCTCTCTCTCCCTTCTCTTCCTCTACTCTACCAATTTACTCATCCTCTCCCGACTTCCTTTCCCCTTCCTCTTCTCCCCTCTCCCTCTCACCTTCAACCACCTCTCTCTCTCCTCCTCATTTCCCATCCCCTCTCACCTTAATTCCTCCACTCCTACCTCCCCTTTTCCCCCATTCTCTCTTTCCCTACGACTCCCTCATCCCCCTTCCTACTTCCTACCCCCTCCCTCCCTTACCTACTCCCTCCCCCTCTCCCCACTCTCTTTCCCTACAACCCTCTCATCCTCCACTCTTCCTCACCCCTCTCCCTACTCCCTACCCCCTCCCCCCTCCCCACTTCCCCCTCACCTTCTCCCTCACCTTCCCCCTCCCCCTCCCCCTCACCTTCCCCCCCTCCCTCACCTACTCCCTACCCCCTCCCTCCCTCCCTCACTACTTCCCTCCCAAGCCTCTCCTTCTTCCTCCCTAGCCTTCCCTTCCCCTCCTCCCTAGCCTTCCTCCTCCCCTCCTCCCTAGCCTTCCTCCTCCCTTCCTCCCTAGCCTTCCTCCTCCCCTCCCCCTCTTTACTTACCAAATTGACCCCGACTCGCAGGAGTTGGTTGAGTTCGAGGCGTATCCTATCCGTTAGAAGAAGGATATTTTCCCGGTGTTCGTGGGACGTGTAGGCTGAGTCAGTGAAATCCTGCATCCGCTCACAGATCGTATCCACCGCCTGTTTGGGTGGAGAAGGAAAGACGCGGTTCAGTTTTGTGGCGTTTCTGTCTGTTTATTGTTTGTGTTCTGTTTGTTTGTCTGGTTGGTTGTTTGGTTGTTTGTTTGGTTGTTTGTTAGTTTGTTTGGTTGTTAGTTTGTTTGGTTGTTTGGTTGGTTGTATGTTTGGTTGTTTGTTTGGTTGGCTATTTGTTTCTTTGGTTGTTTGTCTGGTTGTTTGTTTGGTTGTTTGTTTGGTGGTTTGTTTGTTTGATTGTTTGTTTGTTTGGTTGTTTATTTGGTTATTAGTTTGTTTGGTTGTTTGTTTGGTTGTTTGTCTGGGAGAGAAAAAAGGATAGGTTTAAGGTTTAATCTTCTATGTGCTTACGATCTATTTGTCTGTCTGTCTACGTCTTTCTGTCAATCTATTAGCCTGTCAGTCTGTCTGTGTCTGTCTATGTTTGTCTATATATGTCTATCTGCCTTTCTGTCTATGTCTATCTATGTCTATTTATGTCTGTCAAAATCTTACTATCTGTCCACGTCTGTCTATCTCGCAGGAAAGTAGAAGAGGGGAAAGTGAGGGGAAAAGGGCACAGTTTGAAGGTTTAATTGTCTATTTTTCTATATACCTATTTATATGTCTGTCTGTCTGTCTGTGTATATGTCTATTATTCTATCTATCTACTTGTGTTTATCTATGTCTGTCTATCTCTACCTGTCTGTCCTTGTATGTCGAATGATAAACAGAACAACGAAGGAAAGCACAGGAAAACACACGAATATGAATATGAATAAAGCAATAAGCAATATTCGTGTTTCCTGTGTTTCCCTTCGTTGTTTTGTTTACAACTTGTTCAGCACGAATCCTTCACATGTCGAGTTGTCTGTCTATCTGTCCATTTACCTGTCTGTCTTTGTCTATCATACCGAAGGTGCTTGTGGAAAGAGGTCAGATGAGGTCAATTCTCAAAGATGAAATAATTATCTTGATGATGAATTTAACTTTGGATCATATAACTTATTTATGTATATCTATATCTATGTATATCTATATATATGTATATCTATATCATTGTATATCTACATCTATGTATATATATCTATGTCTATCTATATCTATGTATATATATCTATGTATATCTTTATCTATGTATATCTACATTTATGTAAAACCTATATATATATATTTATATATATATATATATATATAACTATGTATATCTATATCTATGTATATCTATATCTATGTATATCTATATCTATGTATATCTATATCTATGTATATCTATATCTATGTAAAACCTATATCTATGTATATCTATATCTATGTATATCTATATCTGTGCATATCTATGTCTATGTATATCTATATCTATGTATATCTATATCTATGTATATCTATATCTATGTATATCTATATC
>BOPN01001026.1:170000-173371 GCA_017312705.2 Penaeus japonicus
GTTTGTGCGTGCGTGTGTGTGTGTGTGTGTGTGTGTGTGTGTGTGTGTGTGTGTGTGTGTGTGTGTGTGTGCATTCATGCCTATATACAATTACTTTATTATCTGTTAATAAAGCACTAATTAAGGACCTAAATGAAGGGTAGTTCCCCAATACATACTATACGACTGATTAACTGGTTCATTGCCCTACACTTTGAAGTCTTAGCTTCAAACAGCAACAATGCTATGCCACACAATATTCACTTGACTCAATACAGAGGTCTGGGTCATGGCCGAGATTTTGTCTCAATAGGAGAATCCGTCGAAGATCTGGTTCTGAATTATTCCTGAAATGCTTGACAATAGGGTAGTTGTTGATCATTACGGAATTGCAGAACGATGGTTTGGCTTTAGTCGTTTCTCGGAGCTGTTTGTTTGTGAGTTGAAAAGGCCTTTGCGCCATAGGATATGCTCGAGTCGCTATTCTGGGTGAAGTCATAAGTAGTGCCCTAATTAATGTGATTTTTTTTTTTTTTTGTCAGAAAATAGATATGATCATTGCCTAACATGTTCTGAAATTCAAAGCATCAGCATCCAGAAGGCTCGTCCCCGAAGGTTTATTTGAAATATGTTCACGTTATTATGTGCAAATAAATCAAGCCCGGCTTGTTAATAGAATTGGTTATAAGTGGACTACAAAGTTAAGACAAAAACACCCCCTATGTTATAATGACAAAAGTCGCTTCTCACTTTCTCTGCCTCCCTTTCTCTCTCATAAATTATTATTCCTCTTGCTGTCTTGCAAAGAGTATAGAAAATTATGATAAAAATGTAGTTTTTTGATAATATTATATGTATATACGCAGATACACACTCACATACACTCGAGCTCACACCAACCCACACAAACACACACACACACACACACACACACACACACACGCATACACACAAAAACACATATCCGTATGCATACATATGTATACATACAGACATACATATATATAGAGAGAGAGAGAGGTGTGTGTGTGTTTGTGTGAATTTAAGAAGAGCGACATCAATAAAAATAGTTAAGTAAATCATCTTTTTTGCAGTACAGTGTAGAGGAGCGAAAGCGTAAGATTCTTCCCTAAATGTGATATTATATTTTTTGCGCACATCATTTCCTCTCGGAAACCGTTCTCCCGATATCTTGCGTTTGTGTGTGTTTGTGTGTGTGTGTGGGTTGTGTGGGTTGTGTGTGTGTGTGTGTGTGTGTGTGTGTGTGTGTGCATCTAATCTTGTTTTGAAAACAGTTATATTGAAAGAAAAAAAATTAATGAGCTGAAAAAGAGGGGCTAGCCTCAAGTTCCGTACAAATTCATCATATATAGTTAAACGAAAATATAAATTACCATAATTAAATATAGTATGTTTATTATATTTACTAGTCTCATCTCAGAATCAGCGGTGCAACATATGCATTCACATATAAAAAAGAGCAAATGAATAAGGAGAAAATAACAGAAAAAAACAACACAATTTCCGCATACATATAAATATAGAAATAAAAACATATAAAACAAAAACGTATAATACCACTATTGCAATATTGAAGACGGATGAATTGAGGCCTTGCAGTCTTGGGTCACATCTCGTTTCATCTTAAGTGAAGATCAGTGCGAGTGACGTCACCTCGTCCATTTCCTATTAATCATTTCGCTTCTTGATTTCTCTCTGTAATGTTGCTTCTAATTGGAGTGTGAATCAAACGTTTTTTCTTCTTTTTTTTTCCTTTTTTTACTTGTTTTTGCTTTCATGTGTCGGTGCGTTGCTGTTTTTGTCATGTGTTCAGTGCATGTAACTTTGCGGGTTTTGAAGACTCTGTACATAATAGTAAAATAAGTAATAGTGATCAAAAATGGAAATTGTATTGATGATGATAGTTGTGGTGGTAATGAAGTTGATATAAAAATAATGATGAAGATTAGGACGCCCCCCTCCCCTCCTCTCTCTCTCTCTCTCTCTCTCTCTCTCTCTCTCTCTCTCTCTCTCTCTCTCTCTCTCTCTCTCTCTCTCTCTCTCTCTCTCTCTTCTCTCTCTCTCTCTCTCTCCTCTCTCTCTCTCTCTCTCTCTCTCTCTCTCTCTCTCTCTCTCTCTCTCTCTCTCTCTCTCTCTCTCTCTCTCTCTCTCTCTCTCTCTCTCTCTCTCTCTCTCCCTCACTTTATTTATCTATCTTTCTGTCTAACTATCCATCACTATCTCTGCCCCACTGTGTATGTGTGTGTGTGTGTGTGTGTGTGTGTTTGTGTGTGTGTGTGTGTGTGTGGCATGCAAGTCCAGGGAGGGAACAACTTAACAACTAAATGCATGTCATTGTTTTTCTTGCAAGACTAACCAGACCAAAAAAGATTTTCCGTATTTGTTATTCATCATGTCAGACATCTGTGTTATACTACACATGCCTAATATATAAAGTACAACAATCGGTTTCTATTTCTTATTTACGGGAGAAGGGCATCTTTTTCTTTTTGACAATGAGTAATGAAAATTCCTCATTCAAATAAATAAATAGTTTATCAAATAAATACACAAGTAAGAAAAATGTATAAAGCTTAAAACTAAAACTAAATATATGGGAGAATAAATGATAAAGAAGTATATAAATGAATGCCTGAATGAATAATAGGGAGAGAGAGGTAAAGTGAAAGAGCGAGAGAGACAGAGAGAGAGAGAGAGAGAGAGAGAGAGAGAGAGAGAGAGAGAGAGAGAGAGAGAGAGAGAGAGAGAGAGAAAGAGCGAAAGAGAAAGGAAGAGAGATAGAGAGAGAGATAGAAAGAGAGAGAGAGAGAGAAAGGAAGAGAGAGAGAGAAGGAAAGTGAAAGAGAGAGAGAGAAGGAAATAGCAGAGCAGGGCATCGGAGTCTCAAATCACATTTTTTGTAAATAAACTTTGTTTGACCAAAGAGAGCATCTGATCTAATTATCCCAAAACAAACATCTGATTACGTCCGCAAAGAAGTGTCCTCGTCTGCTATTTTGTCATGAATTTTAACTTTTTATCCGAGAAGTATTGTGAGTATTTTTCTGGTGGTTGTTGTTGTTCTTGCTTGTGGTTTGTTAGTGTGTGTGTGTGTTTGTGTGTGTGTGTGTGTGTGTGTGTGTGTGTGTGTGTGTGTGTTTGTGTGTGTGTGTGTGTGTGTGTGTGTGTGTGTGTGTGTGTGTTTTGCATGTGAGTCGTATATGTGTTTTTTGGCAAATAGGTAAATAAACCCTGCGATTAGTTATGTCTCTTAATGATGTTTATTCGAGTGGCATGTTTTCTTTCATGATCTCTGTACATTTTCACATTACACTGATATGTGTGTGTATATATATATACTTATATATGTACATATATATAAAGATATATAT
>BOPN01001026.1:180560-183060 GCA_017312705.2 Penaeus japonicus
GTGTGTGTGAGTGTGTTTTGTTATGTAGGTGAATGTGTATATGTGTGTGTGTGTGTGTGTGTTTGCGTTTGTGTATGTGTATGTGTGTGTTTATTCCATCCTTTATGAATTTTCTGTGAGCGTCGAAGTATTTCTTTTCTGAATGATTTAACTATAATCATCATTCGTTTTGAATCCATACATGTAATGTAATGTAGTCTACGTTATTTTCCATATATTTCGCTTTTATGACATCAATCTAATCCATTCTGAATTTCCTTTCAAGATTTATAACAGTAAATCAGTTTGAACCGTAAGTTTAACCCGTTATTGAAATGCTTAAGTAATCTGCCTTATTGCTGCCCCCCCCCCTCCCTTCCCCTCTCCGCCTTGCTTTTTCTTCATCACATAAATTAAAAACTTTAAAACAAATACGTTTACGTTGTTATCAATTTTCCTGAATGACTTTTGCAACTGCCGGCTGATGCAAGGCCTGATCTCAAGCGAGCGATTATACATTGCGCTCTTTGACAATATTGACAGCCAAGACATGTAAATTATTGGCTGCAGTTAATGTCATGAATTGTTATTGAATACATCACTCAGGATTCTGTGATATTTTCGAATCTATGCAGCTGGTCCTCTCACTCAATGTGAATTGGGATTGAGATGAGATCTGTATTTTTGTCCATTTTTCGATAATAGGAATATGGAAATTTTCGAGGACGATAAAGGAAATAAATGAAAAATTAGAGTAAGTTTATATATGGGTGATTGAATGATCATATATAAGTAAGTTGAATAGTAGCTTTTATATGCATTTAACCGTTAGATATCGTTGCCTCATCCTGTTATCATGTTTTACTTTGATCTTACTTTACCTATCAAAGCACGCCACAGCCTCATTGATATTGATTCTTTATTTGGATTAAATGCAGGTTTAATCCAAATTAAGCATTTGTAGTTTTTTCGTCACTATCTTTAAGCCCATTTTAATAGTAAACGCAATCACATTAATGATTTAGAAAGAATTATGATATACTTCTCTAATTAAACACATTAAAGTATCCAGTGAGATAATACACTTCATTTCATCACAGATGTATGGATTACGGATAATTCTGATAATAGGGGTATTAAGACTTCTAAAATAACTGGAAAAAACAGTACACGTTCTTTATCCGTTCACACACCACACACACACACACACACACACACACACACACACACACACACACACACACACACACACACACACACACACACACACACACACACACACATATATATATATATATATATAGAGAGAGAGAGAGAGAGAGAGAGAGAGAGAGAGAGAGAGAGAGAGAGAGAGAGAGAGAGAGAGACATATGCTGAGTTATTTTCTTGCACTCTGATTTTCGCTTCAATAGTAATGAAATATCAACGAAATCCCGCTACATTGAGTGTTCTCGCCTGAATTAGCCTCTGTAAAATCCAGTGAAAATCCATATTCATCTCTTTTCATAATAAACAGCCATTACTTGATCAGGATAAAAATGGTTGTGCTCACTTCAAAGGACTATTTGACAATGTGTCATTGCACTTATATCAGGTAAATGATCTCGTCCCTGTTGACTGACTCAAAGTTATGCGTCCTTTGTTCGCAACGATTTGCGCTTCGATCTCTTGATTGGAGTTCGAACGCATTTTTAAAACTTAAACAAAGATTGGAAGGATGTCTCATCTATACGGATTGACACCTGGCGCTCTTTGTACAGTTTTGGAGAATAAAACTTTTTCATGTCTATTTGGCCTTGCTGTCTCTCTCTCCCTCTCTTTCCCTTTTTTCCTCTTCTCCCTGAAACAATACACAAGTAATACCTGAACATATATACACAAGAAGTGTGATGGTAGACAGAAAAGAGGCAGCACTGCTGCCTTTAATGACACATTGGCATTGTTTGTTCTCGTACTTTTATTCATATACACTAAAGAGGAAATACATTTCAAGATTTGTTATGAGCATTTTTATGTCTAAAAATCCTTTTCAGTGAATGTACGAGTCTCTCTTCTCTCTCTCTCTCTCTCTCTCTCTCTCTCTCTCTCTCTCTCTCTCTCTCTCTCTCTCTCTCTCTCTCTCTCTCTCTATGACTTGTGTTTCTTTTATTTCATTTTAGAAGCTATACGGTGAATTCACAGCTAGCACGCGAAGCTCTCGTGGAAAAGTGTTGCGAAAGATCGCTTAGGTTTCTTGTATTGTTTAAAACACTATTGGAAAAGATTTCCTGCGACCTACTAACAAATCTTTTATATCCTTTGCTCGCTTTCACGCTTTTATTACTTCATAAAAGTTTTCTAGATAAGTTTTTGGAAAATACGTGGAGCCTGATAGCGTATTATATTATGTTCATATTCATCAACATATCATCACTCATAATTTCGAGAAATTGCAATATCATATTTTTGGGAATCAGCTAATAAACCGTTTTGTATAACAGAAACATAGCACTGATTTATGACATGCAATAAATTGTGTTGA
>BOPN01001026.1:220560-223060 GCA_017312705.2 Penaeus japonicus
CATCATCATCATCATCATCATCATCATCATCATCATCATCACCATCATCATCATCATCATCATCAACATAATCAACATCATCAGACAAGAAGCAAAAAAATCCATAGTAAAAAGAAGCAAAATAACATAACGACAAAAAAATAAGATGAAATAGGAAAGAAAAAAAAGAAACTAAATGAATCGAATGAATCTCAGATCAGCGACAGATTAATCAAAATCATCCTGAATCCTCGGCGACGATAACAACATGAAGGGCGATGATGACGATGACAAGACGAATTTCCAATTAGGCCGAGACCCCTTCGCTCTGACGTCCATTCCACTTCATTAGGCTGTGTGTCGCCGGCTCACAGTTCACCTTGTAGTTACCTTGAAGGACTAGGATCGGTTCTCACCTTGCAAGGAAGGGAAAAACTTTTTAGAATATCCAATAGATCGATTCAGAAATGAAGGAGATTCATTTTGTTTAGACTAGGATATAGGTTATATAAAGATACGATCAAAGGAACCAAGCCCATTTGACTTTGTAATGAATTTATCGCGAGGGAAAGGTCACTCGATGATTTATAATCCCGAGGCTTTTGACTTCCCTGAAGAGGAAATCGGTCTGGAGAAAGATGAGAAATCAACAGAATAATGTGTCGTCTTTGAAACGGATCCAAACGAGCGTCCCTTGATTGTCCTGCGCTACTATCATTAATGACAATTGGGTTACCTTTGTTTGGCTGAGACAACGAATGATCGCGACTCAGCGTGGCTTCCCTAATTGGACTTAAGTCTTTTCCTTATGGATTATCCCTTTATTTGATGAATAACTGGCGCAGCTGGAGTATAATTCTCTTGTTTTTGACGTGACGCCAGCTTTTTTTTTTTTTTTTTTCTTCAGAATTTCCTTTATTTGTAAACCCTATATAGTAGCATAGAGGCAATGTTTATATATTCTTCTGTTTGGCAGATGGCGATATCAAACAATTATGAGTAAAAGAGAATCTAAAAATATCAACAATCTCTTAATGCAGCAGAGAAAACCTGCAACCCTTAACCGCATCTGCACGTAAACACCTTTTTTAAAAACAAGGTCATATTCTCTCTATCTCTTTTTCTTCCTAATAAAGGTCGGCATAAAACTCCAAAGCAAAAATGTTCTCGTTTGCATGTATTTCCTCGGCAGACGAAAACGTTGCGTGTTCTTTTTCTTAACGCGTGACCAAAATTCGGGTTTTGCGTAATGGTCAGGCAGATCACAGTCTAACCCCCCAGCGCCAGCGGGGAACCTCGTCTGCCACAAGGGAGGTATTGATGTTCCTGGACTTCAAGCTGAGAGAGAGAGAGAGAGCGAGAGAGAGAGAGAGAGAGAGAGAGAGAGAGAGAGAGAGAGAGAGAGAGAGAGAGAGAGAGAGAGAGAGAGAGAGAGAGAGAGAGAGAGAGAGAGAGAATGAATGAGGGAGAGGGAGAGGTAGACGAAGAGAGAGAGAGAAGGAGGGGGGAGGGAATGAGAGAGAGAGAAAGAGGGAGAGGTAGATGAAGAAAGAGAGAGAGAGAAGGAGGTAGACGAAGTGAGAGAGAGGGGAAGAGGGAGAAAGAGAAAAAGAAAGAAAGAGGGAGATAGAGAGGTAGCCGAAGTGAGAGAGGGGAGGAGGTAGAAGGAGAGAGAGAGAGAGAGAGAGAGAGAGAGAGAGAGAGAGAGAGAGAGAGAGAGAGAGAGAGAGAGAGAGAGAGAGAGAGAAAGAGAAAGAGAAAGAGAAAGAGAAAGAGAAAGAGAAAGAGAAAGAGAAAGAGAAAGAGAAAGAGAAAGAGAAAGAGAAAGAGAGAGAGAGAGAAAGAGATAGAGAGAGTCGTGGACTTTATTATCATTGCAATTATCATGATCATTATTATTTTTGTTGTCGCTGTTGTTGTTAATACCACTACTACTCTCATGAATATCCATGAATATCATTATTATCATCACATTGTCGTTGTGGTTCTTTTCGTTGTTAGTAGTTCACTTATTTTTCAACTATTTATATCGAGGGACGAGGAACATAAAGATGAAATAAGTAAACGAACTTATACCCAAGTCATGAAGGAATATAAATAGAATTTATCCTCCCCTTGTAAGCTACTAAGTCACCATTTTGCATGCCACTATGCTGACAAATGACCAGGTCTTACAGCACTTCCCGTTCCATGATATCCTTCCTGCATGACACGTGACATTTTTTTGTTTTTGTTTTTTTTTCTCTTTTTTTTTTCTTCCGTAGAATAATTCAGTATATTCTAACAATATCTATCCAAGGAAAGGACAAACACCCATGGTCACGACAGAGGGTAGGGTTCGTTTTTTTTTTTTTTTTTTTTTTTTTTTTTTGGGGGGGGGGGGGGGGTGAGGGGGCGGTGTCGGATTTAGATGTCACTCCTTCTTAGTTTTTTCTTCCTTGCTATTTCTTTGTGTGTGTGTGTGGGAGGAGCAGGAGCAGGAGGAGGAGGAGGAGGAGGAGGAGGAGGAGGACGACGACGA
>BOPN01001026.1:260560-263060 GCA_017312705.2 Penaeus japonicus
AACTCAAGCCTATTGCAACACTATCCTCAGTTAACATATAAGCAAAGGTACCAGCAAGAGCACACCAGTATTCCATTGTCATTCTCGATATATTTCCATTATCAGCATCCGTATTTTCTCCAACTGAAGCTGACCTAGATCAGCCGAAAAGTGGAAGAACTGAAACCAATTCCAAACTGTTTAACAGACCTTCATGCATTAGAAATTAGCACTGCCAGACATTTTCATCGGTGAGATATCCCCGCCAGACATGTGTCTAGGGTGTCATATCTGTATGGTCTTTGATATTCAACAGAAACTGAAAATCTAAACGAAATTTCTTTCAGTGAATGCAGAGAAGTCATTACAAAAGTTTTCTCCTCAGGATCGAAATAAGAAAGGATGAAAACAACATATCACTGGATCCATTATCACAAGAAGAAATAAAAGAAGGAAGAGATGCTTCATTATATATCTCTAATCCAGAGGTATGCAGTCATGAAAGTGACCACTAATTTTGACATTTGTGTAACTATTCTTTTTAGACAATTTTTTTATTCTTCTTTTGCAGGACAAGGAAAAAGTCCTCTCCCAGTGTTTCATCTGTGAAAATTCAACAGAGGAGGACAACAAACTGAAGGTTCTTCAGAAAACATTACCCACGGTGGAAAGTGCAGCAACACATCGATCAAAACTGACGACAGACAAATATGAAAGAGTCACTTGGAAGATTTTGAATAGTAATGTTGAAGGTGAATTTTACCACTCGAATTGTTATCGACAATTCACTGCTGTAAAGAGACCAAGAGAAGCTAAGAATCCCAGAATAGAGACAAGAACGAATTGCTCCTTGCCAAAGACTGACAAGCAGGGCATTCTTAAGGGAAAGTGTGTTTTTTGTGGCAAGGCGAGAAAAAAGAAAAAAGATAAAGAAGAATCACTGTTCGCAATTGCAACAAAAGATGGCTGCGATACTCTAGTGCAGTGTGCTCATCTATCCGAAAACAATTACTTCAAAAGTCTGATTTTAGGTGGGGTAGATCTCATTGCTAAGGAGGGTGAATATCACGGATCTTGCAGAGTGCAGTTCATGCATGAAACAGAAAGGCATGACCATAAAGTCGCAACTCCCTATGATCTTCACAGGAAAGCCTTTTTGTCACTCTGTGCTTTTGTCCATACGGAAGTAGTTCAAAATGGAAAGGTGTTGCTTATGCCATCATTGTTGGAACACCACAAAGCCGAGTACTCTGGAAAGGGAGGTGATCCCAGTGGTGTTGTCACATACAACTCCTAGAATCTATCAAGGAAGCTTCAGTCCAAATTTGGAGATAAGGTTAGAATCGGTTTTGCTGACACACGACGGGGAAACTACATTTGTAAAGCCTCCCTCACAAATGAACAGGCAATAGCAAAACTGCATGATAATACAAAGGAGTATGAAGAGAATGAGAAGATTAGATACGTTGCCCTCCACCCATTTGCGAACATGAAGAGGATCGACTGTGCACTTCTGCCACCTTCTCGTCGAACTCTTAGGAAAAAGCTCCTGAAGGCTCACTACGTCACAATATTGTGGAACCATGCCAACCTCGCGTGTCCTACTGACTATGGCTGGTCGGCAAATGGAAACCTCTTGCAGCCAGTGTGGTTTGATGGACCTGCCCTTCCTGATGCTCTGTTTACAAATCGAGAAAACAATAATGATGAAAGCAATGGTGCTTTTAGTGACAGTGATGAAACAACCATTGTAAACAACAGAAAATGTCGATGTTGATACAAATGGTTATGTCAATCCTGACCCATCTGATGAAGAAGCATGGAGTGAAGATTCTGACATGGATTCAGATGTGGAATAATAGGATTGGTACTGAAGGATTGTGGTTGTCTTTGCATGAACACTGATCCCGAATACATTTATTCTGATGTGCACCGCTTGGTCTTTATCTTATTTTAACGGCATATAGAGCCTGCTTAGATGGCATCACATTGACATTTAATTATTTCTTAATTAGGTAATCATGAATCAAGAAACTTTACCAAAAGTTGGTTTTGATTAGAGTCTAGTTGTTTGATATACATTGTATGGATTTCATGTTTACATGTTTCAAAAGATGCCCTTCTTTGCACCATTTATGCCAATTGTTATAGCTCTGTTTTTCTTGGAGAAATATGATCTGATTTTAATTCTAAGCTTCATTGAAGTACACATCACAGCCTTGTAATCCTATGCCTGTAGCTGGTGTACAATAAAAAATTGACGTTCTTTATTTTGTAGGTAGTCTGGCCCTAGCATCTATTGGGGTGTGGAGGAGAAATTGATGGACTAATATGAAATGACCTAATAGCATATCTTTGTTTCAATCTATGTTACCTCTGTTTGTGGAAGTCACTTTCAAGCTGGTTTCATGTACTACTTCACTTGCATCATTGGTCAGACAGATCGGCATACCCCATGGAAATGTCCGGTACGGACCTTTCACATTTTGGCTGACCTAGATTAGCCATGGGATGTGGTGAA
>BOPN01001026.1:338060-340560 GCA_017312705.2 Penaeus japonicus
AGCATTTAACTTTTTGCAGCTCTCTCTCGCTCTCTCTCTTTCTCTTTCTCGCTCTCCCTCTCTTCCTCTCTCTTTCTCTCTCTCTTTCTCCTTCCCTCTCTCTCTCTCTATTTTTCTCTTTCATCCTCTCTCTGTCTTATTCTCTTTTTCTCTATCATATTAATCCGATATATATATATATATATATATATATATATATATATATATATATATATATATGTATATGTATATATATATATATGGATATATATATCTATATCTAATATATATATATACATATATATATTTATATATATATATGTATGTATGAGAGAGAGAGAGAGAGAGAGAGAGAGAGAGAGAGAGAGAGAGAGAGAGAGAGAGAGAGAGAGAGAGAGAGAGAGAGAGAGAGAGAGAGAGAGAGAGGAGAGAGAGAGAGAGAGAGAGAGAGAGAGAGAGAGAGAGAGAGAAAGAGAGAGAGAGAGAGAGAGAGAGAGAGGTTAGAATAGACATTCAATTGCATTTGCAGCTTCAAATCTAACAATGAATAAATCCCACGCTAAAAAGAAAAAAAGAAGTGTACACCCAATAGAGTTTTTCATATTTCATTTTATGGCTCGGTGGCACTCAACAATGGCCTCAGCAGTTATTTAGATTTACAGCAATTGCACAAAAAATGAAACCTCGCCGTTGGTTCATTAAATGTTGCTTTCTCCCGAAAATCACTGGTTTATGAGCTTCATAGGCTTCGTTGTGCTTCACGTGGTATTAAGGAGTAAGTTCAGATTTCAATGGCTGTTGCTTTGGTTTCTTCAAAATAAAGTGCTTTTGATGTTGCAATACATTAATGATTGTGTAGTATTGAAGCATGACTTTTTTGTGTGTGTTTGTTAACAGAGAGCCAAGCGATTAAAATATCTTCCTTTCTACTATCTATCTATGTCTATCTATCTACTTACCTATCTGTCTTACTATCAACCTATCTATCTATCGTCCTATCTACCAATCTATTTATTCTATAATCATCTGGCTATCTATATATATACATACTGTATATCAGTCTATATGTACAGACGTTATCATTATCATAATAGCAAATCATTTTTTTAAATCTTATATTGCAATTATCCATTATTATTATTCCTTGAATTTTGTATATCTATACACCCCTCCACCTCAACACACATACATAAACACACAAACACATACACCAGACGGTCCCTCCAGGTTACCACAGCTGCAAAAACACCTGCAAGACTAATTTCAGCACCATCTTACTCAGTCACTTCATCACATCTGCAACAGCTCCACTAGCCAACCTTATCCCATATTCCAAAGCAAAGTAGAAACAATCTGTAAATGTTGCAGCAGAAGATGCAACAGACGATGCATACTTTGCACATACAGTTTCCTTACTTTAGTCTGCCCACTCAAGTCTGATAGTCGGGTAGACACAAAGCTCTTGGTGGAGTCAAAGTGGCAAGGGGCGCGCGCCGAGTGAGGAGATCCCTTGGCCACCGTCCCGGGAACACTGGCTCTCCGCTTGGCCTGGGAGGGTTGGAACCATCAGTACCATGATGGTCATAACGGCCATCATGATATGCTGTCGTTTTTGATAATAATAATGATGATAATAATAATAATGATAATTACATTTATGATAAGGATGATATTGATCTTGATAATAATCACTATCATAATTATAAAAATACATACTATATATATATATATACATATATATATATATGTATGTATGTATATATATCATCATCATCAGCCTGTTTCATTCTACTGCAGGACGTAGGCTTCTCTCAATTCTTTCCAGTCATTCCGGTTTTGTGTCCTCTGATTCCAGTTTACTCCTGCGAAATTCGCTATTTCATCCTGCCATCTAGTCATTGGTCTTGCCCTTGGTCTCATTGTGTCGTGTATTTCCCATTCTGTTGTTTTCTTTGTCCACCTGTTGTCCTGTCTTCGATATATATGTCCAGCCTACTGCCACTTTTTCTTCTTGATGTTCTTGAGTATATCCTCTACTTTTGTGGGTTGCCTGATCCATGTGGCTCTTTTCTTGTATTTTAAGCTAACTCCTAGCATAAGCCTTTCCATTCCTCTTTGAGCACTTACTAATTTCCTCTCGAGTGCCTTGGTCGTAGTCCATGTTTCTGACCCATATGTTATGATAGGGAGGACACATTGGTAAAAAAAAATTCTCTTTAGACAGAGTGGCAGACGACCTCGTAATATATTACTATGTGTTCCGAAGGCACTCCAACCTAGCCTGATTCGCAGTTTTATCTCGGCCTCGCAGGATGTACTCGTCTTGATGAGCTGCCCTAGGTATACATACTCGTTCACTGCTTCTAGTACCTCGCCCTGTATTTGTATTTGCTTAACTGGGGTTCGACTGTTGAACATGACTTTAGTCTTTTTCATGTTCATTTTAAGGCCAATCTTCAGACTTTCCCTATTCAAATCGCTTAGTAATTGTTGTAATTCATCTGCTGACTCGCCGAAAAGA
>BOPN01001027.1:17500-20000 GCA_017312705.2 Penaeus japonicus
GTGATAATGATGATAATGATAATGGTGACGAGATTGATGATGACGATTTTTACGATGATATTGATCATTATAATGATGATAGTAATAATAATAATGATAATGGTAATGATGATAGTAATAGTAATCATAACAATAATGATGATTATGATAAGAGTAATGATGATAGTAATAATAACAATCATAATGATAATGAAGATGAAGGTGATATTAGTAATAATGTTTTTTTTTATAATCTTTGATAATTTTGATAATGATATCAATAATAGTAACAATCATAACAATGATAACAGTAACAGTAGTAAAAAATAAATTTTAAAAAATGACAACAGGAATAAGACCATAACACATGTAAACAACAACAGTGCCAAACAAGGGAGGGCCACCACAGGATCTGAGGATATCCTTTAAGAAGCAGCATCCTCTCAGAATTATCCACATCGGATGAGCCCCGAATCCCGGTCTGTCTGGCAGCTCCTATCCACTCGTGAAACGTAGCGGTCGTTCCTAAATGTATCGTAAAATTTAAATTTAAGCTAAGAACGAAAATGGAAAATGGAAATAGGGGGGGAGGGGTTTGGAGGTTTTATAGAGATTACGAGATGGAGGGGGAGGGTCGGGGGGGGAATACATGGACTCAGATATTATTTTTTTACGAGGTACTATGCCATGTAGGGATTTAAAAAAAATAATAATAAAAATAAAATGAATAAAAAAAACTGCAATAAAAAAACTACTATCAAAATTACCGAAGCTAATGGTGTGCTGTCGAGTGTGTGATTACGAGTAAATGTTTAATTCGCGAAAAAATGTCAGCACCAGTTCTAGTTTATAAACACTCGGGGTCGCCGTAAATTGTATTTGACAGTCGACATTTTAGTTTGATTTACTATAGGAATCTACTTTGATTATATATAATTCATCTGAGTTTTAGTTACGTGTATTTTGAAGAGATATACTAACGAATATTAATCTATCTAACTGTCGATCGATATTAGTTATAGGAGAGTGATGGGAATAAACTATAGTTTGCTATACAGACCGAAAAGCGTCCGGTATTGACATGATGTATACGTTCACAGCAGAATAATGTTAGAATCTATAGTTATGGTAATTAATGTTTATCAGACACACACACACACACACACATATGAATATACATATACATAAATGTATAAATATTTATATCAATAAAAAAGAATCTATTAATATCATGTATTCATCTATCTATCTATTTATGTCAGTCCTATATTCACCTCTCCTAGCTCACATTTCAAATTCGAAAAGTAAATCAGCAGTTTCGTTTCATCTTCCATTCCTTTAGAAAAAATCCTTTGAAACTGAATTCATAATGCCGTACGCATATCAGTTCTAAACATCATTAATGATTCCAATGACAAAAAAACACCATTTCCATATATTGCAAATGACAAACCTACATTAGACTAACAAACAGTATTCATAAATAATGATGCATCCATTTTAGCTCAGCGCGAGAAACTCATCTCCAGAATGAACCAACACGGTACATATCTGTTTTTTTTTTTTTTTTTTTAGTCCAAAAACACCAAATAGAAAATATTAAAAGAACTTTCATATTATTCAATCGGGACTGATTCTATAGCTAAAAGGAATTTGGAATGTATTAGTATGCATCAATATATTTGGAAATTAATTTATCGCCCGTGGAATAATGATCCTGCATAATCCTGGATATTGTTCACATCATGAATTATAAAACGAAGAGTCGAGAAGGATTGATAGATAATGATGATAATGATAATGATAATAACGATGATGATAATTATCATAATTACAATGATTATAATGATGATAAGAGTGATGACAATAACCATAGTGATGATGGCAATAATAATGATGCAAATGATGCTAATCATGATGATTATAATAATAGTGATAACAACAAATATAATGATAATGATAAGTATCATAATGATGGTAATAATGATTATGATAATAATGATAATAATAATGAAAATAAAATGATAATGATAGTAATGATAACGATAAAAATAATGATAATACATATAGCAATAATAGGATGATGACATGCTCCTAATGATGATAATAAAGATAATAATAGTAATAAAGATAATGGTATAATGGTAATAATTATAATAATAACTAGAATGATGATATCATCATAATGGTAATGATGCTGGTAATAATAACAGTAATACTACTACCTATACTAAAAATGATAATAATGATGATGACAATGATGACGCTAATAATAATGATAACAACAATAAAAGTAGTAATGATAACATTAACAATGATAATAAGTGATTATGACAACATTAATGATGATGATAATGATAATGATGACAGTAATAATGATAGTAATAATAATGATTATATTGATAATAACAGCAATCGTAATGATGATAAAAGTGATAATAATAAAAATGAAAATAAAATCGCGTTATTGAAATCGTGGGCCTGCATATAAACATCAGTATTTGATATACATAGTATCTAT
>BOPN01001027.1:77500-90000 GCA_017312705.2 Penaeus japonicus
GAGAACATGCACACATACAAACATTTACACAAGTGGGCAGGCACCTACCTGTAAGAAGCATTATTTCGGAGAGACCTGGACACGCTGGCATCAAATTTAATATTGATGTGGTTTTAGTAAATTAATTTTAGCATGCAACAATGAAAGCTTTTAGTAATTTGGTATTGTCGTTTTCCTAGATTATGGATGCGGTTAAAATCGAGAGTAGATAAGTTTAGTTAATTACATTCGATAGATACCATAAACCTACACAAGTGTACGTTTTAGCATATCGCTTGTAAACGACAATATCAGCAACTGATAAGAATTAAGAACGAAAACGTATATACAAACGGAAAGTCGTGTATTGAAAGTAGCTCCACATATTTCCCATTTTGAAGTAAATACAAGTTTGCGTACATTTGTCCCGCGTACATACCACTAATAGGGTTTGAAATACGCACGAATCCGTATTGTTACACCATGTAAGCAGACACGAACTCCGTCTTAAAAGTATTCAAGGAAAGATACATAATTTACGAATTTATGCTTTGAGTACATAGGTGTGGATATTGTATATAAGATGGACAGTGAAGTTAGGCAAGTATCAAAGAGTCTGACACTAATATGAAAATTATTATTATAGTTTCCCCTTTTTAATACGAGTACTCCATCACTACGCAAAAACAAGTCCAGACTTGCTACTAGAACGCATTCAGTATCTTTGCAGATGACTGACTTTACGAGGAAAGCTATGGTAGAGAAACACATTCACTCTGTGTATGATAAATCATTTGCAGCAAAGATAACAGAACACCAATTAATCAATAGGTATAAACATGCCCTGCCTTTATTGCAGCCTTTCAAAAACGATCTACCTGTGAGAAGCATTATTTCGGAGAAACCGACACACACTGTTCCCCAACTCAAGATTGATAGCCATGAGCGATGTATAATTATACATACATACATACACACACACACACACACACACACATGTATATATAAGTATATATATATACATATATATATATATATATATATATATATATATATATTTATATATATATATATAAACACACATACACATTTATAAGTGTTTGTATGCATTCATAGTGATTTCTTTTGGTATAGCATTTTGTAGACGAATATATTCTTAATGTTATACGCATATCCACACACACATATACATACACACACACGCACACACAAACACACATACAAACACACACACACACACACACATACACACACACACAATGGAACAGACACAGAGAAAATATTCAGAAGGCTAAACTCAAGCCGAAATTCGTCACTCCGAACACAGCTTATGAAGCAGTCTTGCCAACCACGTTCCAGAAATAAAGGGGTGATTTAGAATAAATGTAAGGCCCCATTCCCCAGGGTACGATATACGCGCTTCCATCCAGGAAACATATTTCTCTTTTCTTCTCAATACGAAGAATCGAGTCAAAACAGCTGATATCATTACTTATTCTTTGTTCGAGCTTTGAAAATGCTTCTAACCTCGTCAATTAATTCCGTCAATAGAAAAATTAATTCACCATAAGGGGAAAAAACGAAAGAAAGAAATGCTCGAATATTTGCACAATCACAGTCTGACCAACCTTACAGCCTCCGGCTTCAGCGAGGAAATAATTATGGAGCATATTCGTGATCATTAGGAATATGATACGGAGTACATGTCTAAATATTGTTGTCTTGGGGAATGCGAAATCGCGATCTCCTCTTTTTTCATATTTTCTTTCTATTTTCTTGTTTTTCTTGGGATTTGCCTTTATCCGGTCCTCATGTTGTGTAGTAAAGCTCTCACTAACTTTACTCTGGGCGAGGAATGGTGTACGAACATTGATTCGAGATCAATCTTACTTTTATTCAACATTAACTATAGGGAGAAAGAATGTTTACTCTTCTATAGAGCAATCCACATCATTAACGAGTGAAGCATTTGCAAACAAACGCTCTTTGAGACAGATGATCTCAATCATATCATACTTTCTTGAGTTCCAACTTGACAAGCTCTCAACCACACACTTACATGAACTGAATAGTACTATCCCCCTTACCGACACATCCTTGAGCTCACGTAACAAAAGACCTCTACAGCTCCTCTCGCTTGGTAAAATTCTCTCTTATTAAAATGGGCATTGTCCCCGAATCCATCTTGTGTGGCAGCCTAATGGAGCCAGTTCAGCTGCTTCCTTGACGGGGAGGAAGTCTGCTCCGTAATTTGTTGAGGTGCGCGAGTGTGCGAATCTCCCTAATGGGCCGTTGGGAGCCTCAGCAACAGGATTAGTGTGGATTTTATTTCATTTTTCTTGCTCCGTGAGATTGGCTACTCTTATGATTCGGTCATGATTTCTTTTTACAATGTCCTCTTTTATAGTATTTTCTGTATGTGAAGCATTTTTTTTTTCCTTTTTTAGAAATTGCTTTGAATGAGAATGAACAACCCTTCGCGATTTTGGAATTTCCCCGTTGCTCTTCCGGTCGAGGCTGCGGCACTGGTCTTGGACCGCGAATTCAGATAAGCAGAGAGGAGAGGGAAATATCGCGGGGTGTATATATATATATGTATATATATGTATATATATGCATATATATATATATATATATATATATATATATAAATGTATATATATACATATATACATATATATGTATATATACATACATACATATATGTATATATATAAATATATATATATATATATATATATATATATATATATATATATATATATATATATACATATATTTATGTTTATGTATATATATACATATGCATATATATACATATGAATATATATATATATATATATATATATATATATATATATATATATATATATGTGTGTGTGTGTGTGTGTGTGTGTGTGTGTGTGTGTGTGTGTGTGTGTGTGTGTGTTTTAATCGGTGTTTCATGGGTTAGTACTCTGTAGCTTGTCACTCAGCCACATATTGTTTATGGGGTAGTTATGACCATGGTAGCAAATTACAGCATATTTTCTGAATATGTAATAGTCCAATACAAATTTGATATACAATGTAGAACTCACTCGCGGTCTTAAAATCGAAGAGATTTTGGGCTTCAGTGATGGCCGAAGATACTAAAGCAGCAATGGTTTTCTCACATGCGGTGTATATACACACAGACACACATACATACATATATGTATATACATATATATATATATATATATATATATATATATATATATATATATATATATATATATACATATATATATATATATATACAGTATATATATATATATATACATATATATATATATATATATATATATATATATATATATGTATATATATATATATATATATATATATATATATATATATATGTGTATATATATATATATATACATATAGATAGATAGATACAGATGTAGAAAGAAAAGGAATGAAACGAAATTGAAGGGTGTGTGTGTGTGTATATGTGTGTGTGTGTGTGTGTGTGTGTGTGTGTGTGCATATATGTATATATTCGAATATATGATCAATTTCGTAAGACCACACTGGTCCAAACAAGTCGATAGAATTGTTCCATGCATAAGAAAAGCACTGTTCCCTAGTCGTGGTCTAAGCTCTAAATGCACTTTTGTAATTGCAAAATACTTAAATGTATGAAATATTACTATAATAAATACGGAAATGCATTTTACAAATATGTAATTCGCTACTAGGCATCGGCAGGGGCAGGGGATGGGGGGGGGGGCATCGGCACTACACATGCAGAGGCCCTTCTCCACTCCCCCCTTACCCCCCCTCCCTTCCTTCCACACACACACACACACACACACACACACACACACACCCTTATGATCATCATGGAAGTGGAAGCTGGCATCCTGAGAGCACTTTAAAACAGAAAATGAAGCCGTTGCGAAAACAGTCGAGGTTTCGTTGCCAATACGTAAACATCCTAGTAGGTTTGGGTGTGTTGATCGCCCGGTGCAACTCGCGCCTTTAGGATGACTCGAAGGCCTCTCAAGACTTTCTAGGATATATTATTGGCATCCGAAAATGAGGTTAGTCGTCTGTGCAATTAGCATCAATCCCATAAATCGGAGATTCACAGACAAGAGTAATAGGGAATTGATTCTGACTGAACTGAAGTGCAAACAGAGAAATGTGCAACTATTGGCCCAGGTTATGCAGCGTGTTAGTTCATTTGGATCAATTGATTCACCTCTGCTCGCTGAGTTTTAAGTTAATGATTGCATAAGCCTCGCTTTATTATCCACATTTCAAACACACACACATGTGAGTGGGTCTGTGTGTGTGTGTGTGTGTGTGTGTGTGTGTGTGTGTGTGTGTGTGTGTGTGTGTGTGTGTGTGTGTGTGTGTGTGTGTGTGTGTATGTGTGTGTGTGTGTTTATCTATGTGTGTTTTGTGTTCCTGTATGCGTGTTTGTGTGTGTGCATGTGTGTATGTGCGTGTTTATGTGTGTAGCTCATCGGTGGCTTATCTTGCCTTTGTCTCTAAACCAATCATATTTCGGTATCAAAATCAAGAAATTATATTAACTACTTGCTTATGATTATTCAGAAAATGTTGAATCTTAGCTTTGAATAGAAAAGCTCCCAAGTTTCCACAGTCAGTTGGATACAGAGTGATTAAGAAGAGTATTGCAACATGAGGGAAAGATGTGAGGCAGCAAACAATTGCACATGCATATCTGGTTACGGTTGCACAATGAGAAATAGTATAACGCAAAATCGTGATTATCTTAGAAGCTAACAAAGAGCGTTAGAACCCTTTGAAATGTTACAAGGTAATCGTCCATCTCATCATCATCTCATCTTTATTGCAATTTCATTAGAGTGACGAAATTGATTTTTTTTTTTTTTTTTGTCTTGACTATACATATTTTCAAAAGAAAATTTCAAAATACAATATATCAAATGTGCCGGTTGAACCTGGTACTTGCCTGTGCAATATGATAGATAGGTAACAGTGACGGTGATGATGATGGTAACAATAATAACAATAAAGATGGTCATAATGATATAAACAATAATAACAATAACGATAATCATGACATAGACAATAATAACAATAATGATAGTAATAACAATAACATTGGTAATGATAAAGATTATAACAATAATAGTAACAATTATAATACCAATAATGATAATAACATTAATAATACCAATGATAGAAATAATGACAATAATGGTAAAGTTAATGATAGCAATAATAATGATAATGATAATCATATTGCAAGTCCCAAGAAGTGGAATTCAGGAGGCGGCGTCTGTAACGGGGGGTGGGGGGGGGGCGATCGTGGGGTTGTGGGAGGGGGGAGGGGGAGAGGGTGAGGGTGAGGGGAGGACAGACAAAACCCAACAATACCGCGCTCGAATTTATTGTCTTCGCTCTTTCTTCTTCGTCTTAAGAGATCGTGAGGTGGGGGGAGGGGGAGGAGGATAGGGGCGCGGGTGAGGGTAAGGGGAGATCGGCACTTGACAAAATCATGTTATTCTTCTCCGCTGGTTCTTTGTCTGGGAGAACAAGTCCTGAGGAACAGGGGGAGTAGCTTTCCGCCTTCTTCCTCCCATTCGTATCCTTATTTCCTTTCTCTTGTCTCCTCTCCGCTGCTTCCTTCCTCCCTCCTCCCTCCCTCCCCCTTCTCTTCGCTTTTCTACCGTGCCTCCTCTTTTTGTCTTTTCTTCTTTTTCTTTTTATTCCTCTCTTTCGTCCTGCTCTAATTCTTCTTCTATTCCCTTTTCTTCTTTTTATTCTTATCATTATTCCTCTTCTTCGTTTTCTTCTTCCTCCTCCAATTCTACTTCATCTACTTCTACTTCCTTTTCTTATTATATTTCTCCTTCATCTTCTTCCTCCTCCTCCAATTCATCTTTTTCCTTTTCCACACTATTTTCTAATTCCCAGTCTCCAATATCATTATCTTCTTTCATTTCTTCTCTTTCTCCTCGTCCTGCTGCTGCTCCTCCTCCTATTCCTCCTCCTCCTCCTCCTCCTCCTCCTCCTCCTCCTCCTCCTCCTTCTCCTCCTCCTCCTCCTCCTCCTGCTGCTGCTGCTGCTCCTCCTCCTCCCCCTCCTCCTCCTCCTCCTCCTCCTCCTCCTCCTCCTCCTCCTCCTCCTCCTCCTCCTCCTCCTCCTCCTCCTCCTCCTCCTCCTCCTCCTCCTCCTCCTCCTCCTCCTCCTCCTCCTCCTCCTCCTCCTCCTCCTCCTCCTTCTCCTCTCTCCGCTTCCCTTTACCACGGGGTCTCGGTTGGCAAAAGAGTAGTTTTAGCCAAAGTTTGCGCTGTAGTTCGAAGGGAAGACTCACTTTGACCGCATCGTCTGTAGAATTAGTTCGCAAACTGTGCCCGTATGATGGCGGGCACCGGAACTCGACTGCGAATTATCTACAGCGCGCTGAATTGGATCCCTTGGTGTAATAGAGTTCCCTTGATCAAAAGAAAAGGAAAAAAAATGGATGAAACGAAAAGGAAAAAGAGAACTAAATACTTTTGCTGGATAAACTGTGTTTGTCTTTAAATGGGACATGTGTCTTTGGGGGGAAAGGTTCCTGAAGAAAGAAGAAGAAATTTCTGTTACAAACAAGAGAATCAGGAGAGTAAATAGTGAGTCACAGAGAGAATAAAAAGTCCTCCCTCTTTTCGAATGCCACAGGAAGCAGAGGGTACACAAGCATCGGCGCGGCGCTGAGATTTTACTAATGCCTTTCATCTGACGCACGTACGCACACACATACATACCCCTTCAAACAGGCAAACGCAACAACAAACATACACATACGCACGCAGAAACACCCACAAATACAGGGATTTAAGACTCTTTCATTAAAAAAAGCTACTCAAAGGGTTTTATTATAAGAGCTAGAATGAGTGTAATGGAGCAGGATATTGTGTATCCTTCATGCAATATTCTATTGCATTCTAAATCTGCATGAAGTTGATCATCATTTCTGAATTACAGATAGAGTAATGATTATCATAAGCTTCCAAAGAACCCTCAGAAGAAAAGACAGGCGGTGCATCGATTCTGCTGCAAGCTTTAAGAGAAAAGGGGTCATTCAGTCTAAACCGGCGTAATGGATATTGCACACTTGCTCAGTACTCGAGATATCAACTTGAATCAATTATACAGTGCTATTATGTCATTGAACTTAGAAGAGGTGAGGCATTGCTGATAAAGCTTTCATGAACAGCACGCAATAGTTGATATTACATGATGATAAAAAATGAAATTAGCAATATTGTCATTAGCATTACTATTATCATTATCATTAATTATGCCACTACCATGTGACGTATTATCCCTATTGTCATTATCATTATTATCATCATTTGCATTATCAGCTTTATTGTCATTACTATTGCTATTATTATCATTATTATCATAATCATTACTACTATTATCACATTATCATTATCATTCTTATTGTTAGCTCATGATCATCATCATTATCATTATCGTTCTTATCATTATCCCTATTATCATTATTATCAATAATGCTATCATTATCATGATCATTGTTATTATTATCATTTTCATTGTTACAATTACTACCATCATTATTATCATTGCTATTGCTGTCATTATCCTTAGTTTTATTATTATCATTATCATTATCATCATCATTACTATAATCATGATGATTACTAGTATCCTTATTATCAGTATCATTGTTGTTGTTATCACTATTGTTGTGTTGTTGTTGAGGTTTTATTTTCATTATTCCCATTATCAATACAATCATAATTATTATTATCATTATCATCACTATTACCATTGCTATCATTAGCATTGTCATCATACCGATCATCACCATCATTATCATTCTCATGATTGTTGTTCCTGATAATCAACATTGAAAATATCATTGCTGTTTTGTTGCATTGTTCTATTCTTAATATCATTGCTGCTTTGTTGCAATGTTCTATTCCTGATATCATTGCTATATTTATCTTATCTTATTATCAAGGTAAACCTCTTGAGCAACAGTAATCATAACACATACTCCGTCACGGGAAGGATAGCAACGAGAAACGAGAGACAAGATGTTTCGTTATCTTGCAATTGCAGAATGCCAGACACAAGGGAAAAACAATAAAACGTGATCGAAAGGAAGATAAAGATAGACGTAACTGGATCATAAAAGTTTCCTAGTTTTGAGTTTAAGGTGAATGAATGGGAAGCGCACAAGGATGATTTTATTCGCGGTGATCAACATTTAAAGAAGAAAAAGAAGATGTTGAATAAGAACAGAAGAAGAAGAAGATGATTGTGATTATGATGAGGATGATGTTGTTGGTGATGATGATGATGATGATGATGATGATGATGATGATTATGATGAAGATTATGATGATGATGAAGATTATGATGATGCTGATGCTGCTGATGATGGTGATGATGATGATTATGATTATGATGATGATGAATGTGAAGAAGAAGAAGAAGATGATGATGATGATGATGATGATGAAAAGAGGAAGAAAAGGCGGGCGAGGAGGTGGAGGAGGAAGAGAAGAAGAAGAAGAAGGAAAAAAAATGATGACGATGAAAAAGAAAATGAAGATGATGAGAAGAGGAGGAAGAAGATGAAAAGTGAGACGAGGAAAAGGAAAGTGATGGTGATGAAGAAGAAGAAGAAGAAAAAAAAAAAGAATAATCATGAAGAAGAAAAAAAGAGGAGGATATAAAAGGAAAAGAAGAAAAAAAAAGTGATGACGATAACAAGAAAATAACAAGAAAAAAAAAGAAGAAGAATCCCATCTGAGCCTCATAATAATCACCAGCATCAACACGAAAACAGGCACTGAATGAAGCCTACATCATTTTGCTTTTAGGCCTAAGTGTTAACACACGCTTACCTTTCAAGCACACTAATTATGAACCAAAACAAACATAGGTGCTTGCTGTCGGTCACGGTAGAGCGGAAGTGCTGTTTTAACCCTTTGCTTGAGCTGTCTGCTTTCAGATTTACGAAATAATTAGTGATATTATCCTTATCTTTGTTCTTGTTATCAGTATTGCCTTTATTACTATTATCTTCAATATGATTATTATTGTTAGTATTATAATTACTATTGTTACTATTATTATGATTATTACTGTTATCATTATTATTATCATTACGATTATTATGATTATTACTGTTATCATTATTATTATCATTACGATTATTATTATTGTTATCATTATTATTGTTGTTGTTGTTTCTGTTATCATTATTATCATCATTATCGTCATCATGATAATGATCAATATCATAATCGTTATCATTATTATTAGGATTACTGTTATAATGGTAATGAAAGTTATTATTACTATAATTCTTATTCTTCTGATTATCACTATTATCATCATTATCATTATTATTGCTATCATTGTTATTATCATTGTTGTCATTATTACTAACATTATTATTATTATTATCATCATTATTGATAATATAGTTGTTGCTATACAGTTATAATCATTATTGTTGTCCTTATCCTCATGATTATCTTTATTGTAAATAGCATTAACATTATCGCTATCGTCAATATAACCTATATATCTTTTATCACTATCATGATACACAGACAAGTACAAGATTCAACTGGTGCACTTAAGATATTGTACTTTAAAGTTTTCGTATGAATAACCGCGTAAGAAAACAAAAAGGGAGAAAAAAAATTAAAATCTGAAGAAAGAGAAAGAAGAAAAAATTGATAAGAAAAGATACAAAAGAGAAGAAAAAAGGAAGCTTTCATACACATTTACACAATATGCTGCCCTATTACACTCATTCTAGCTCTTATGATGAAACCCTTGGAGTAGCTTTTTTCTAATGAAAGAGTCTAAAATTCCTGTATATGTGGGTGTTTCTGCGTGCGTATGTGTATGTTTGTTGTTGCGTTTGCCTATTTGAAGGGGTATGTATGTATGTGTGTGCATACGTGCGTCAGATGAAAGGCATTAGTAAAATCTCACCGCAACGCGCCGATGCTTGTGTACCCTCTGCTTCCTCACGGTCTCTCCTGTGGCATTCGAAAAGAGGGAGGACTTTTTATTCTCTCTGTGACTCACTATTTACTCTCCTGATTCTCTTGTTTGTAACAGAAATTTCTCCTTCTTTCTTCAGGAACCTTTCCCCAAAGACACATGTCCCATTTAAAGACAAACACAGTTTATCCAGCAAAAGTATTTAGTTCTCTTTTTCCTTTTCGTTTCATCCATTTTTTCCTTTTCTTTTGATCAAGGGAACTCTATTACACCAAGGGATCCAATTCAGCGCGCTGTAGATAATTCGCAGTCGAGTTCCGGTGCCCGCCATCATACGGGCACAGTTTGCGAACTAATTCTACAGACGCGGTCAGGGCGAGTCTTCCCCCTTCGAACTACAGCGCAAACTTTGGCTAAAACTACTCTTTTGCTGCTGAGACCCCGTGGTAAAGGGAAGGAGAGAGGGAGAAGGAGGAGGAGGAGGAGGAGGAGGAGGAGGAGGAGGAGGAGGAGGAGAGGAGGAGAGGAGGAGGAGGAGGAGGAGGAGGAGGAGGAGGAGGAGGAGGAGGAGGAGGAGGAGGAGGAGGAGGAGGTGGAGGAGGAGGTGGAGGTGGAGGAGGAGGAGAAGGAGGAGGAAGAGGAGGAGAAGGAGGAGGAGGAGCAGCAGCAGCAGCAGCAGGAGGAAGAGGAGGAGAAGGAGAAGAAGGAGGAGGAGGAGAAGGAGAAGGAGGAGGAGGAGGAGAAGGAGGAAGAGGAGCAGCAGCAGCAGGAGGAGGAGGAGGAGGAGGAGAAGGAGAAGAAGGTGGAGGAGGAGAAGAAGAAAAGAAAGAAGATAATGATATTAAAGAATGGGAATTAGATAATAGTGTGGAAAGGGAAAGAAAAAATAATTGTAGGAGGAGGAATAAGATGAAAAAGAGGAATAAGAAGAAGAAAAAGAAAAAAAAGGAAATAGAAGAAGATTTGGAGAAGAAAGAAGAAGATGAAGAAGATAGATAAGAAGAAAAGGAATAAGAAGTAGAATTCGAAGTATAATTGGAGGAAGAAGAAGAAAACGAAGAGGAATGAAACGAAAAAAAAAGAAGACAAGGAAATACAAGAAGATTAAGAAGAGGAGGAAGAAGATGAAGATGAATAAGAACAAAAAGAAGAAGAACTAGAAGATGAAGAATTGGAGGAAGAATAAGACGAAAAAGAGGAATGATAATATCTTTTAAAAAACAAAACGAAAAAGAAACACGGTAGAAAAGCCAATGGAAGGGGGGGGGGGGCAGGGAGGGAGGAAGGGATGACAAGAGAAAGGAAATAAGGATACGAATGGGAGGAGGAAGGCGGAAAGCAAGAAGTATTTACGTGGACGAGACTAACCCTAATACAATCAAGCCGAAACGCCGACGGCCGATTTCTGCCGCTGCGCCCTCTGTTCCTTCTGTTCCTCTGTTCCTCAGGACGCCACTTGTTCTCCGAGACAAGGAACCAGTGGAGAAGAATAACACATGATTTTGTCAAGTGCCGACCTCCCCTCACCCTCACCCCCTCCCCTCCCTCCCCCACCCCACGATCTCTTAAGACGAAGAAGAAAGAGCGAAGAAAATAAATAAGAGCGCGGTATTGTTGGGTTTTGTCTGTCCTCCCCTCACCCTCACCCCATCCCCCTCCCCCCTCCCCCCACCCCACGATCTCTTAAGACGAAGAAGAAAGAGCGAAGACAATAAATTCGAGCGCGGTATTGTTGGGTTTTGTCTGTCCTCCCCTCACCCTCACCCCATCCCCCTCCCCCCTCCCCCCACCCCACGATCTCTTAAGACGAAGAAGAAAGAGCGAAGACACTAAATTAGAGCGCGGTATTGTTGGGGTTTGTCTGTCCTCCCCTCACCCTCACCCCATCCCCCTCCTCCCCTCCCCCCACCTCACGATCTCTTAAGACGAGGAAGAAAGAGCGAAGACAATAAATTAGAGCGCGGTATTGTTGGGTTTTGTCTATCCTCCCCTCACCCTCCCCCCATCCCCCTCCCCCCACCCCACGATCTCTTAAGACGAAGAAGAAAGAGCGAAGACAATAAATTCGAGCGCGGTATTGTTGGGTTTTGTCTGTCCTCCCCTCGCACGGGCTGATTATACAGTCACGCCCCCTCCGTTACAAACGCCGCCTCCTGAATTCCACTCCTTGGGACTCTCATCCTTTGAGAGTACAAGAGTTGAGGGCCCTTTTCTCTTCTCTTTTGTATCTTTTCTTGGCATTTTTTTTTTCTTTTTCTTTCTTTAGATTTTCGTTTTTCTTTTTTTTTTCTCCTTTTCGTTCCCTTACTTGCTTATTCATACGCTGCCTGTTTACGCATGTAAAGCGAGACACAGCATTCAATGCGCACGCGCACACTAACACACACACACAAACACATTTTAGTTTGTATATATATATATATACATATATACATATATGTATGTATATGTATACTTAAATACATATGTACATACAGACACACACACACACACACACACACACACACACA
>BOPN01001027.1:92500-95000 GCA_017312705.2 Penaeus japonicus
CTCTGTCTCTGTCTGTCTCTCTCTGTTTGTCTCTGTTTGTCTCTGTCTCTCTCTCTCTATCCATCTATCTATCTATCTATCTATCTATCCCTCTATCTCTTCTATCTCTATCTCTATATTTCTATCTCATTTTTTCTTTCTTTCTCTCTTTATCAAATCTACACATGTCTGCATGTAAGTAAATCACTTTCCTTACGAAAAGGAGACGAGAGACGTCTTGCGAGCGGTGACGTCACCAGCGCAATGGAAAGCGAGTCAACATGTTAAAAGATTAAAGTAATCAGACGGGGAAGGGAGTTTATCTAATTCGTATCATCCCTTGACGGACATCTTGAAGACTGCAGGCCAAGTGTTGCTGCTACTTAAGCTCTGACTGGTTTAGAAGAAGAAGAAGAAGAAAAAAAAAGGATTGCTATTCCTTAATGTCGCTTCACCACGTGCGCGCTTTGCTCTGTCTTTGTTTGTCTGCTTGTATGGTTGTTTATGTCTCTGTCTGTCTGTGTGTTTGCTTGTTTGTCTGCTTGTCTGTCTCTCTATTTTTTTTTTTTTTTTGAGTGCTCTCTATCGGAATATTTTTTTTTCAGATTCTCTATTTTCATATATTTTTTCTCTTTTTCTTTCTCTCTCTTTCTCTCTCTTTCTCTCTCTCTCTCTCTCTCTCTCTCTCTCTCTCTCTCTCTCTCTCTCTCTCTCTCTCTCTCTCTCTCTCTCTCTCTCTCCCTCTTTTCCCCTCTATCTCACTACTCCTCATATTTCCTCGCTCGGCGTCTTGCCTCTGTCTTAAGACAGTCCCCATTCCTCTTGGAGGCGATTTACATAACTGCGTTCGTCGGAGGCACTTTATCAAGGGGCTCCTCTAGCGCCCCACGCTTGCCTAATCTTATTATTATTAATATCATTATTAACATCATTTTTCTTATTATCTGTAGTATTGTTGTTATTTTTATTATTCCTATGATATTAATTAGCATTAACATTATTATTATCATTATCATTATTATTATTATTATTATTATTATTATTATTATTATTATCATTATTATTATTATCATTATTATTATTACTATTATCATTATCATGTATTATCATTATCATTGTTATTATTTTTATTATTATCATAATTATTGTTACCATTGTATTATTATCATTATTGCCATTACTATTATCATCGTTGTTATTACTTTTATTGATATCTTAATCATTATCCTTATTATCATTATGATAACTATCATCATTATCATACAGTCTTGACCATCACCATCATTATCATCACCATTATCATCACAATCATCATTACTATTATCACCAATATCATCATCATAATCATCCGCACTATCACCGTCTACTTTTTTCCCCTTTCTTCTTCATTTTTTCTGTAACTATTTCATATGCTTAAAGGTAATATCAATCTTGATAAAAAACAATAAATAATCAAAGCGTACACTCTCATAAGGAAGAGGCAATGATATTTCAGTCATGCACGAAAAAAAAAAAAAAAAAAAAAAAAAAAAAAAAAAAAAAAAAAAAAAAAAAAAAAAAAAAAAAAAAAAAAAAAAAAAAAAAAAAAAAAACGAAGGGAATCCATTTCTTGTTTATCGGTAAGTACTCTCTATTATCTCTATGAGGAAAGGGATTTAAAAAAAATGAAAACATTTTTGCCTTTCATCTCATGCAGCTTACTTGATATCTAAATGCCAGAAATATAATTAAAAAATATATATATCTTTATTAAGCCACCAGATATCAAAACAATCGGTCAAAAACCACACCCATTGACGGATCCCCAAGTCCTAAATTCGAAATTCCAATTCCTAAAACGTTTTCCTCAGAAATAAAACCACAAAAAAACAAAACAAGATCATATCCAATTCCAGGGGGGACTATACCAACACCATCACGATATCCACAGGACGATCAAAACACAGACACGGAAAGAAAGAGAACGGAGAATTGACCGCCTCAAAATATCCAATTCCAGGGGGGACTATACCAACACCATCACGATATTCACAGAACGATCAAAACACAGACACGAAGAGAAAGAGAACGCAGAATTGACCGCCTCAAAATACAACCAAACGGGTGGCCAGCGCAACCTAACAAGTTCCGCGCGCAAAAGGTGGTGATGGATTCCGTTTATTTGCGACCAACTTTTATCTACTGGACGGAAAGTTTGCGCGAACCAATAGGTCTTGTGAAAGTCCATTCCACTCGTTGGTTATCGGTTCCCATCACGATCGATGGGGTTGGTGGGAACAGCGTCTCTATACTGGTAATATATATTTTTTTTCTTTTTTTTTTACCCTCCTCCAATTTCTTCGTGATTTCTGACACTGATTGCGGAGAGATAGCTATAGGCTGTCGATGTGTAGAAGCCATCGTCCAGCATTAGGAGTTGCTATCGACAAATTCCGGACTATTTCATCTTTAGTCTCTCTCTCTCTCTCTCTCTCTCTCTCTCTCTCTCTCTCTTTCTCTCTCTCTCTCTCTCTCTCTCTCT
>BOPN01001027.1:107500-110000 GCA_017312705.2 Penaeus japonicus
TATAACTGATTTTTTTTTTTCTGGGAAAGCCGGTAAGAGTGTAATTTTTTTACAGCGTAATTTATCAGCGTTTTAGTTCTAGTCTCAGGAATTTGCGACAGGGAAGAGCAGTCGCAGAAGGTGCGCCAAATCTGACGTCGGAAGTTGCTTCTTGGAATTTCACTTCATTTGCGACCAAAAGCATAGTAGCGACGGCGCGAAGCGTTTCTTGGATTCGGCCCCTGGTATGTCCTGCAACTGTAGTATATAATATAATTTGTACTGTGTATAAGCATTCTTACATATTCATCTATTTATATATCTCTTCACACACGCGCGCGCGCTCACACACACACACACATACACACACACACACACACACACACACACACACACACACACACAGACACACACACATACGCTCACACTCTAGGATGGAGTCAGTGTACAATGCACTTAGAAATCACGCTGTCAGAGCGTAAGCTGTTATCAATGAGTTGAAAAACACTTCATCTAAAAATTCCTTTCATATTCTAATAAAGAATGAGCAAAAATAATCAGAATGCGATTATGCAGTTTACTGAACAAACAACAAATTAAAAGTGATGATATCATCCGGTAAATGTAATTTAAAATGTTTATTAATCTTGTTTTTTTAAATACACTTTTTAATGTCAACATCAACATAAAAGATTTTGCAATCATTATTTCAACATTAAACTTTTCATTTTGCAAGTTTTTTCCGATCTCCGCCCCCCCCCCCCCCATGCATCCCCCTTTTTATCCCATTTATGTTGTAGTCAATGACGTATCCCTTTCTGCAGTATATTAGTGATGTGTTTTGAGTTGAAATCATGCCCTATTTATTACATTCAAAATCGGTTTTGACCATAAATTCCGAGATTTCCTCTATCTCTCTCTTTTATTTTCACTTACATTGGTTTACAGTAGGTAAAACTCTCTTCTTATTACAAATGTTTTTCATATCAAGAGCATTCAGAAAATCTTTTCGTCTTAGTATCGCTTTAACTGCTTACAGCCACAAGGGCTTTCTGTCAATATCGCCGTTATCTGCAGGACGAGAAGGATTTCGAGCTCGTCAGCTGACATTTCTAAGGAAGGATCTCGGAGTGGATCAAGACGGACGGCCGCGGTCGTGCCAGCCGTAGTGAGGAGACAACTGACCTTTCGGTGAGAAGGAATGTCCCTGCCAACCCCGCACTTATGCAGAAGGTGGAGTACATCGAATAAACTAAGGTCAAGAAAGAGACCATCACGCCATGGCCATCAGTGGGATCACCTCTTTTGACGTCAAGTTCGACAAGACCTTCGGCGTGTCAAACAAGCACGGCAGAGGCGGACGATCTAAAAACCGTTTCGCCAAAGTGGCGGACGAGAGCCGCTAGAACCACCTGAGGGCGATTTACGAGCGCTTGGAAAGGTTATTGCTCGCAAAGGATGTCTCCTCTGGTAGAAAGGATTAAAGATTGCAGATCCGGAACCCATAACGAAGCAGCTCTTGGAACGGCTCCCTCGAGTAGAGCTTAGTCGTCGACTAGCAGGTGGTCAGTGCGACATACGGGAGGAGGTAGATAGATAAATAAATAAACACGCACATAGATGGATAAATAAAGATTTATCCCTTTACTGTATATTTATCAAAGACCTGAAGCCACGTTGGTGAGACATCCTAGTTTCAAAATGGTGTTACGGATAACACTGAGTATTTTTCTTTGTTGTAGGTTCTTTGGGAACACCGAATGAAGACGTTCTTGGAGCTAAGTAAATTTGGATTCGTCCTAGAGGTATTCCATTAAGCATCATCAAACCAAGTAATTAATTAGTCTCTTAAATGACTTATGTAAGAAATGCATCATCTATTTAAAAATGCGAATCCTTCAAGAAGCAAAATTGATATTTTATCAACACAAAAAAGTTATTTGCTTTTGACGGCAGAATCTCACGCTGAAATACAGTTTAGAGGTATTATTGCATAAGTTTATTTCTTATTCCCGGTTTCCCATTTACATCTAAGGGAAAGATATGAATATCCATTATTTCGCCGATGCCATATATATCACTCAAGTTGCATAAATATACCACACGCCACTAAGACTACCCATTATTTTGGAAGGCGTATTTCGCTTGTAGTCAATCACCTGTTTTCCCGTCTTCGCTTGTTCCTTTATTTCGTCCCTGTCACTTTTCTCGTATATCTCCTTCCTCTCCAGATTCTGGACTGAAGCCTTGTCTTCCTTGGCGAAGACTTAAAAGCGCGTCATTGTTGCCTACAAAGTTGTGCCGGAGTTGAAATGAACTGTATTGTTGGACGGCGCTAACGAGCACCTTGCTGCTACTTTACGTCCGCGCCTCGCTTATGAATGCCGTTTGTTTGCTTCGTAACTTCGCTTCATTCGCTTTCCGCCAAAGGGTAGCTTTGTGTGGCCCTTAGGGTGATTGCTTGACCGGCTATATGTATGTATATATGTATATAATATACACACATACACATACACACACA
>BOPN01001027.1:130000-132500 GCA_017312705.2 Penaeus japonicus
TACATCACATGAAGATAGTAATTTAAGAACATAAATCGGAATAAAACCGTAGAAACTAACCAAACTAAGGACACAAAAACGTACAAAATATACAGACAACAAAATAAGGTAATTCCAAAAACATAAAACGGGAAATAAATAACATAAATACCACTTAAATCCTTTTCAAAATATAATATAAAATCCAAAACACGACAAGACAAATATGAAATACTAACAAATCAATCTGAATAAACCAGACAACAAGCACGTACATAATACTGAGTGCGCGAGACGAGGAGCGTCACCTTCGTCCCACAGCCGGCGAAGAGCTCCTCCGTCTGGGCCCGCGTCGTCAGCTCCACGCCGTTGATCTGCAATGTTGACAAACGGGATAAGATCGAAGAAATGGAAGAGTCGTTTTCGCTGTGCGATCGGAATGATTTGATGAGACTAGGATATATATATACATATATATATTCTTTCTTTTATTACTTTGATTAATATCGTTGCTTTGAGTAATGGTAATGATTATAAGAGTCTGGATAGGTACTGTTACCAAAGCGTTGCCATAACGACCAAAAGGAGAAAAAAAAGTGAATGTAAATAACAGCAATAAAAAATGATCATCAAACAAATACTTAAAAAAAAAAAACGCGACTCTCACCTGCAGGATCTGATCGCCTATCCTGAGCCGGCCGTCCCGACTGGCAACGGTTCCCTGCTCGATCTGAGACACCAGGACTTCTGTCACCACGCCCTTGTAGTCCTCCACGCCCTCGCCCTCGTCCTCCGCCACTCCGACGCCCTCGTCCTGCTCCGCCATGTGCGTGGGCGGGGGCGCTGGAGCGTTGCTGTAGTATAAGGTGAGTCCCAATTTCTCTTCGGGTGAATCTCGCTCTAGGATGATCTCCTGTGGTGATAAGGGCGATTATTGCGGCCTTTTGTCAAGGACTTTTGTTTGCGAATCTTGGCTTTGATTTTGCGCCTTGTGTTTATCATCGTCTTCATTGTCTTAATCGTCATTATTACTATTGTCATCAGCATCACTACCATTAAAAAATATATAAATATTTAACTTTCACTTATGATTTTGCCTACATTTACATACATATGCTTGATTTGTATCTCCATTTGCATTATGCATTTACTCCAACGACCACAGTCGCCATAATCTCCTTTGACATAATATCAACCACTGAAACATTAATCCATGTTCTCTTATCATATAAAACAATCATACAAACAAACAAAACATACACACAGACACACACACACACACACACACACACACACACACACACACACACACACACACACATATATATATATATATATATAATGAAAAGGGAGGGGTCAGTTTGGATCGTGTGCCATCTTCTGAAAAACAACCCACCATCTCCTGCTGTGGGAGGGAAGGAAGGAGATAGATGGATAGAGAGAGAGAGAGAGAGAGAGAGAGAGAGAGAGAGAGAGAGAGAGAGAGAGAGAGAGAGAGATGTCTTGGGATATCCCGCCATACGTGTATCATCATGGCATTAAGCTACTTACAGTGACAGATGGGACTCCCAGGCAAGGCAAAATAAAAATACACAGGAGATGAAGAAGGCAAGCGAATATAAAAGGGAACGGTCAAGGGTGAACTTTGCAGAGACACTTGGAGGACAAGGAGAGAGATAAGAATGTTCTAGACGCTCCATTTCTCCGCCTCCCCTCCCCCCCCTCTCCCTGCTTTCCTCTCAGCCCCTCCCCAACCCTTACTCCCTCCCTCTTTCCTACCCCATTACGTTTTATTTATCTTTCTTATAATCTTTTTTCTTAGGGGGGTGGGGGTGTAATATCACGCAATATCTGCATACATTAAATCGCGTTAGAACAATGTGAACATTTCTCTGGTTCAATCACCTCTAGATGTCAGCGTGGTCGTTATTTTGCATATTAAACGACGTGATTGTGTTACCCCAACGTCCTGAGTGTTGTTATGGTTTAGTGTGAAAATTTAATGACGTCACAAGAAACAAAGGAAATGCGTCATTGCCAATGGGAAGATTTAGAGAAAATTGATTATTTTCGATTTCGCATAGCGCACGCCGGGACGAGGATTTGTGCCAAACACCGGATTTTTTGGGGGGTAAAAAAAAAGGAGAGGAATAAAAAGTGTGTTATCTATTTTCGCTACGGTGTGCATCCCTGCTAACGCGTGGGAATCCCTAGCGATCTAGTTATATCACGGCTTCTGATTTATATTCCATCCGCGAACTGTACCGGGCGACAAAAATGAGCGTGAAATTCCTGAATCGTAAGTCTCTCTCTCTCTCTCTCTTCTCTCACTTGCTTTTACTTCTCTCTCTCTCTCTCTCTCTCTCTCTCTCTCTCTCTCTCTCTCTCTCTCTCTCTCTCTCTCTCTCTCTCTCTCTCTCTCTCTCTCTCTCTTCTCTCACTTGCTTTTACTTCTCTCTCTCTCTCTCTCTCCCCTTATCTCTCACTGCGTACTAACAGGACACTTCCTCTTCCTATTACG
>BOPN01001027.1:137500-142500 GCA_017312705.2 Penaeus japonicus
TCAACCTACTTCTTAACATTCTTTCTTTACCCCCTCCTTTCCACCCCCCCCCTTCTCCCCCACCCCCTTCCTTCTCTATCCGCCCCTCTTTCCCTTCCTCCTTCCTCCCTGCATTTTTCATTTCCTAATATTTCCTTCGCCTCACAGTTTCTCACCTGCAGTAGCTTCCTCTTCCTGCGCTATGTCACTGGAGGAGTCACTGCTGATGGCCTCCTGCAGGATACTCTAGCTGCCTACCTCATCCCCCACCCCCTCCCCTCCTTCCACTCAGTCCCCAACATTCAATACTTATATCACGGGGTTTACTTAATGCTGATGGTACCTTATATATTATTTTTTCCTTTCATTTCATTTTTTTTAATGAGTTACATATCTTTCCTACCTTATTCTTGTTATCCCGTTTATTTTTTCCCACCTAATGACATATTTATTTACTTTTTGTCACCTTTATTTTCCCTTTCCCCTTCTTATACTCCTCCCTCCCTCCTTCCCACTCTCCCTCCATCCCTTCCTTCTCCCCCATAACCCATTCCTCTCACTCCCCCCCCCTACCACTCCTTGCAGACGCCATGAAATAGGCCTAGTCAAGGCAACAGAGCCGTGATGGCCACCTTCCTTGAGGGACTAAAGGATTTGATGGTGTTTGGATGCGCGGGCTAGAGTTACTGCGCCGGATCGCTTCAGCTGCGCTTCTGTTTTCCCTCTGGTGCGTCTTAATTGTTTTAGGGATGTTCCGCGGGATTACGGACGCTGCCCCGCGGGCCTCTCGGGTTACGGGGACACACGAGGTGACGAGCATGCAGACATCCATCAATGGGCATATGACCACATGGGTATGCACACATAGTTACATGAACACATATACAGATGTATATATTACATATATACATACATACATGCGCGCACAATCACATATGCTCGCATACGCACGCACGCACGCAATCACACACACACACACACACACGAAGCGACCCAGTTTACAGTATCGAGTCCTGAGAACGTGATGTCAACCTTTCAACGCCTCCCCCCTCCCTTGCCATCCACCCAACGCCCCCTCCCCCTTCTTCACGTTATAGCACCCCCCCCCCCCCCTTCCAGACAATGGCCGGAGGTTACGCTTTGTGGCTTCTTTAAGCTATGAATCTTAATTTCCGCGCCGAGGAGGGTCTTTCGGAGGGCTAAGGAAAGGAGGGTCTTTCGCTGTTTGCGTCAGAAGGTTCGAGGCGCTGGAGTCTTCTGACAAAGGGAGCAGGAGGGGAGGGATCGCAAGGGGTGGGGGGGGGGGGGGGGGAGACTTTGCAACATGGAGCCAACCCGTCCCCTTTCCCGACCTCTTCGGCATACAAATACGAATCAAAAATGGATATGAGAATCAAAAATGCATATAATGAGAATCAAACATTTATATGAGATTCAAAAAAATATATACCCAAAATTAAAAATGCATATAATGGGAATCAAATATTCATGAGATTCAAAAATGTATATAATGAGAATCGAAAATGTATATGACATACGGAAGTGCGGATCTGCATACACATCCCTGCACTGAGATTGGCACTATGGGAGAGAGGCTTCAGGCCCTATATCTCATACTCTTAATGTATCTCTGTATCTCTGTACATCTCCCTCTCCTTTATATTCCTTACCCTGCCTTTCCTCCTTCCTTCTCTTCGCTTTTCAACCGTCCCTCACATTTATTGGTTTCTTCCCTCTCTCTTTCCCAATTTATTGCATCTTTATATTGCTTCCAATTCTCTCTCTCACTCTCCCTCCCTTCCCTTCCCAATTCTAAAACCATCCATCTTTTTTCAATCTCTTTATCCCCTAAACTTCTTTCCATTCCCAGTGTTCCTCCTCGCATTCTTCTTCCTCTTCCTTCTGCTACAGTAACCTCTGTGATCCTATGTTCTCGTCCCCAAAGGGTCACGGAAGGGTCGCGCTCTCGAGGTAAACAATGACGACTGATGCAACGCCGCGGAGGGAAGGGGGAGGGAGGGGGGAAGGGAAGAGAAGGAAGGGGAGAGGGGAAAGGGAGGGAAGAAAGGGGAGAGAGAGAATCGGGCGTGGGAGGCACGGGGCGCACGAGGATCTCCCATTGAGCATTTCCCGGTAATCTTTATGAGTTTCCCCTCCCGTCCAGCACGCCGGAAGAGAAAACGGCCGTCACACCCACTTGCGTGCGAGTCTGTGTCTCTTTGAAAGAGGCAGACGAACACAATCGGCTTCAACAATGGCGTTATTACCACTTTTAAAAGGCGAAAGGTTTTTGGAAAGTTGCACGCTCTCTTGTTAGTATTTATTCTTTTTGGGAGAAGATGATAGCTTCCTTGGGAGAGGTCTGGAGAGGGTTAACGCGCCAGGTGGAGCGTGGTCGTCATCGCTGATGGCGCTGGAGAGATCGGTCACCCGCGAGACACGACCATCGCCTTCTTTCTTTATTTTTTTCTCTCTTTTTCGTCTATTAGTCTATTTGTCTCCCTCTGTTTGTGTGTGTCTGTCTGTCTCGTTCCCCTCTGCCCGGCCTCCTTCCTTTCCCCTCCTTCGACTGGGAGAAGATCCTGCCGGAAATTAGTCTCTGGCACTCGCATTTCCCTTTCACCTCCTTTCCCCTCTCTCCTCGGCCCTCCTTCCGAACGCGTTGCATTTTGCAGGGCGAATTGCATGCAACATTAGCGTTCCCTGAAATGCCTCGGGTGATTTGACTCGCTTGATCCAGAGAGGGAACCTTGGGTTGATCTCGATGTATCAGGAAAAAGGGATAGTGATTCCCTTGGGTTATCTTTCGTACCTTGAGAGATAAAATTGCTGGCCTTGGATTCTCTCTCTTTCTCTCTCTCTCTCTCTCTCTCTCTCTCTCTCTCGCTACTTTTCTCTCTCTCTCTCTCTCTCTCTCTCTCTCTCTCTCTCTCTCTCTCTCTCTCTCTCTCTCTCTCTCTCTCTCTCTCTTTCTCTCTCTCTCAACCATATATAAATACCCAATCATACAAAAAGTATATCGATAACACTGATAGCACTGACACATATATAATCAGAGATGATTCTGTCCCCATGAACTTTCTAATCACCATCATCATCATCACGGTGTTATCGTTATCGTTATCATCTTCTTCTTATCTTCTTATCAGCATCTCCTTACCTCTATGTCTATCTCCTGTTCCAGGAACTGCGAGAGGGACTGTGGCAAGTCGCCGGGGAATACGTAGTCGCCGTCGGGAGAGTCGGAATCGCTGCCGACGCCCACGCCGCCCATCCACTCGCTCGTGGCCACCTCCCAGTCACCCACGCCCATCAGGGTCATCTGTAGCGGGTGGGAAGGCTGGTTAGGTCGAGCTGAGTAACGGACTTCCGGTGGAAATGTCGTGCTTCCGGAGATATGGGGGAAAATCTTATTAAAATAATACTGATAATAGTAATGATCATAATAATGATAATGATAATAAAAATAATAACATCTATGACAGACAACAATAATGGAAGTAATTATAATACTAATGCTAATCATGACTATAATTATGACAATAATAATAACAATACTACTGCTACTAATACTATTAATAATAATGATCAATGATAATAATAATAGTACTATTACTACTGCTACTACTACTACTACTTTTAACACCTGTCTAAATGCCTTTCACTTTGTCTATCAATTGATGCAAGTGTGTGTGTGTGTGTGTGTGTGTGTGTGTGTGTGTGTGTGTGTGTGTGTGTGTGTGTGTGTGTGTGTGTGTGTGTGTGTGTGTGTGTGTGTGTGTGTGTGTGTGTGTGTGTGTGTGTGTGTGTGTGTTTGTGTGTGTGTGTGTACACGTGCAAGTGTATGTGTATGTGTGTGTGCTTCATCAACAAAGAAACAAAGCCTAAGTCCGCGTCCTTACCTCCGTCTGCGTCCCCGTCGTGGACGTGGGGCCTAAGTGCTCCCCCTCGGGGTGGTGGTGGGCGCCCCCCGACGCAGCCGTCGTGGTGCAGGTGGAGGCGGAGGTGGAGGGCGTGCCATTGGCTGTGTGTGAGGGCGAGGAGGGCGCGGAGGGGGTTTGCTGCTGCGAGGAGGCGTTGGGCGTGCTACTGCTACTGTTGTTGTTGTTGTTGTTATTGTTGTTGTTGTTGTTGTGGGCGGGTCGCCTGAGCACCTGGACCATTATGGGCTCCTGCGCCTCCTGGAACACCCGCACGGCGTCTGTGTGGCTCAGCCCACTCACGTCGCGCCCGTTCACCTGGAAAGACGGAACCGGGGGTCAACATCTGTCACCAGAGGATCTGCGCCCATGGAGGGACAAGCAGTGGATTCCGAGGATTGGGGCGGGGGACAGAAAGCGGGGAGGGGGGGGGGGATGGAGTGTGAGAAAAAGAGTTAGATAGAGATAGATAGATAGATAGAGAGAGAGATAGATAGATAAATAGAGAGAGAGAGAGATAGATAGAGAGAGGGAGAGATAGATAGATAGAGATAGATAGATAGACAGATAGATAGAAAGAGAGAGAGAGAGAGAGAGAGGGAGAGAGAGAGAGAAAGTGAATTTATTTCCCGAAACGCATATTTAAAGAACGTGCAATATCCATCTTTTCCTTCGCCCCTTCACGCCTACCACCTTCTACCCTCCACCCCTACCCCTACGCCCTGGCAGCACAAAGACGTTCTCCAGAACATTCGTCACATTTAAGAGATCAAAGCCAACAAAGGAGTTAATGAATTCTCACCGTAGTGAGGCGCCAGAACCCCCCTTCCCCCTCCCCCTCCTTCCACCCACCCACCATCCTCCATCCTCCACCCCAACCTCAGTTCTCCACCTTCCTTAGCAACGGGTGGAGGGAAAGGGGAGATGGAGGGAGGGTAGAAGGGGAGGCGGAGATGTGGAGGGGAAGGGAGGGGAGAAGGGGGCAGAAGAGGAGGGTGAGAAGAGAGATACAGGGAGAGGAGGAGGTGTGAAGGGGGAGGGGGGGTAAGACAGGTGTCAAGGGGACGTGGAAAAGAAGGGGTACAGAGTGAGGGGAGGGGG
>BOPN01001027.1:150000-152500 GCA_017312705.2 Penaeus japonicus
TCTCTCTCTCTCTCTCTCTCTCTCTCTCTTTCTCTCTTTCTCTCTCTCTCTCTCTTACCTCCCCCCTTTCCCCATCTTCCTCTCCTTCCTTCCCACACCCTCTTCGTAACAAGTGTCTGCAACGACACGCAATCCCGCAATGCCTCTGCCGAGAAAGAAGAATACGTCGACATCTCACTCGTGGCTCTTGGAACAGGCGAGGGGACACATTGCGCGGCCAAAAGAGAGGGGAAAAAATCCAATATATATTCCAATTTTGTGATATTGGGACGAGATCAAGTAAATCCAAGCTTGTTCCTACGCCCGCCCCTCCCTCCCCAAGCCACCCCCCTCCCTTCCTTCTCTCTGGCCTATTCATTCAGGCCGCCCACCCTCCAGCTCCCATCCTTCACCCCCATCCCCTCTGTCTCTGTCGTTCGTCATCCCTTATTTGCTCTCTCTCTCTCTCTCTCTCTCTCTCTCTCTCTCTCTCTCTCTCTCTCTCTCTCTCTCTCTCTCTCTCTCTCTCTCTCTCTTCTTGTCTCAAAACCACAAGTCATCATCCTCTCTCCCCCCTCCCACCCCCCTTTCACCCGGGTGATAATTAGCATTCGGGGTAATTAACACGCCCGTGACCAACCACTGTTGTACCTCAACCCCTTCTCATTCCTCGCCTCTCCTCTCTTTATCCTATCTCCCCTTCTAACTCCCATTTCCCCCCCCCCCCTTTTTAACTATCATATCGCCTCCCCTCTCCCCTCCCCCCTTTTTAACTATCATATCGCCTCCCCTCTCCCCTTCCCCCCTTCTAAGACACGCCTCGCCTTCCTCCTCCCCTTGCCACCCCACTATTAGGCCCGCGGCTCCCCCCCTCCCTCCCTCCCCCTCCCCTCCCCCACCTTAGTTCCGGCCCCGAAGTGTGAAGAGTGGAAGGGCGTGACGACTCGAGCGGGTTTGTGACACGGTGCCGCTGACCCCGTTTGCTTTGTCTGTTTGCTTGTTGGTCTGTGGAGACTTTGCGGGCGGGTTTCTGTTTAGATGGAGATATGGATGCTAGTCTGGTATCTCTGTCTTTGGATCTCTCTTTCTCTTTCTTGTTTTCTTTCCTTTTTTCTCTTTTATTTATTTATTTCTTCCTCTCTCTCTCTCCATACAAACAAATAAGAACGTTCATCAATGCACGGACAAACAAACAGACACACATACATACATACATATACACACACACACACACACACATACACACACACACACACACACACACGCACACACTATCCCCCCCCCCATCCCAACACATACGATTTATATCATCCGTCGTAAATATCATCAACATCAAACCGGGATCGCCATCAACTCGCGCAACAAGGATGCAAGACGGCAGGTAATTATGCAACATCTTGCCGAGTCATCCTCACTCTCCCTCTTCTTTCCTTTCTTCCAGCTCCTCTCTCTTCTTCTTCTTTTTCATCTTCTTTTTACTTTTATTTGAATGTGCATTGTTTTTGTTGTTCTTAGTCCTCATTATTGTTATCATTATTCTCATTATTACTATCGTTATTATTATTGTCATTATCATTATTATGATCATTAATACTATTATCATTATCATTATCACAATCATCTTCATCATCATTATTATCCTCATCAGTATTATAATAATCATTTTTAATATCACTATCAACAGAATTATCATAACTGAGAGTATCTTTCCAGCATTCCTTATCTCTTCTCTGTGCTTCGTCTTGACTCCTCCCTAATCCCTCCTACCCCTCCCCTTTCTTCTTGTCTCCCCCCCTCTCCTCTCCTGCTCCCACCTCAATCCCCTTCTTCTTCTTCTTCTTCTTCTTCTTCTTCTTCTTCTTCCTCTTCTTCTTCCTCCTCCTCCTCCTCCTTCTCCTCCTCCTCTTCTTCCTCCTTCTCCTCCTACTCTTCTTCCTCCTATCCCCTATCCCCAGCCCTTCCTCCTATCCCCCTCCTCCTCCCTCTCTTTCAGTTCACTTGCTCAGTTCCGCGACGTTAAGATTACACTAGAGATTTACTAGTGGTTCTTGGGTTATCCTGTGTGTGTAAAGGAGTGTGTGTGTGTGTGTGTGTGTGTGTGTGTGTGTGTGTGTGTGTGTGTGTGTGTGTGTGTGTGTGTGTGTGTGTGTGTGTGTGTGTGTGTGTGTGTGTGAGTGAATGAGTGAATGTTAGAGTGTTTGTGAGAACGGGTGAGAGAGCAAGTGAGTGAGCGCATCCAAGTCTCTGAAGAAAGTGAATGAATCAGTTATTTATGTGAGTAAACGAGTGAGTGAGTGGCTGAGTGAATATGTGAGTGAGTGTCTGTGTTTGTGTGCGTATGTGTTCATCCGCGTTAGTGTCCTGGCAAACCTTCCGAATAGAGAACCAACACAAACATACAACTTCCCTCCCCCCCCATCCCCCACCCCCTCCTCATCACTCCAAGGATTCAGTTTCGTTATCTAAATTAAGCTCCCGCAGTTCGGATGCCTGGACGCTCCTCGGGTAGGGCTTTGGGGGG
>BOPN01001027.1:167500-170000 GCA_017312705.2 Penaeus japonicus
GATTACCTGGAGGCGGTGATTAATATCCCGGCCCTTGAAGTCGAGGAGTAAATTTAGATTAATGAAAGACGATCCCAACGCAGGCGCCAGCGGAGGGAGGAGGGGGGAGGGGGCGGATGAGGGGAGGGTGGAAGAGGAAGAGGGTGGAAGAGGAAGAGGAGGGGAGGGGGGAAGAGGAAATAACCGACAGGGTTCGGATGATACGCATGTCTAGAGAAAAAAATGTCACCAAAAAGATGAGTTTGAATTCTTTTAAACTTTTTTTTTCTCCTTATTTCTAAAAATATTCGAACGCGATCGCTCCGTCAACATTCCCGATGCCTGACACATTATCCGTGAAACTCCGGAAGTGTGAGAGAAAAAGAGAAGGTGGCGATAAAGATGAGAGAGAGAGATAAAACCAAAGAAGGGACCACGAGAAGATGGAGATAATAACGAAGGCAGCGTCTACAGCTTCACGGCCTAACGCCTAAGGTTTCCTTGGTCGGCCCTCCCCCCTCCCTCCTTCCCTCTACTTCCCTTCCCCCTCCCCCTCTCTCATTCTCTCTCTCTCTCTCTCTCTCTCTCTCTCTCTCTCTCTCTCTCTCTCTCTCTCTCTCTCTCTCTCTCTCTCTCTCTCTCTGCCCTTCCTTTTCTTTCACCCTCCCCTCTTCCTGTATCCTCCTATCCTCTCTCACTCTCTTCCTCCCTTCTCGTCCACCTCCATTCCCCCCTCCTTCTTCTCCCCCCCCCCCCTTCTACCCGCCTCCCCCTTCCCTCCCGTCTCAGTTTTATGGATTTATTGTCACAGGCGACTTCATCTCGTGCCTGGTATGGTTACAGTTACAGTATGGCCCACCAAGAACGGTTACGACTCCGGTGTGTGCCACTTTTATAGGACCTCACCACGAGTTACAGGGAGATACAGTCGACCCCCGTCAAGCAAGACGTCCCAGGCCTTCTTTTGTAGCCGAGAGAGCGCGGAACTCCGGGAAAATAAAGCCGCTAGACCGATCCCCGTCGTCGCTACAAGCATGCTCATTATGTATTCACATCTCCTTATGACTACTCCATGTTTATATTCTCTTTGATCACAACAGCCGACGATCATGTGGGAGATGATGCTCTCCTTACTTCCCCCCTATCCGCCCCTCCATACCCCCCACACCCTTCCCCCCTTTCGACCCTCATCGTGTTCCCTCTCCTTCTTCCCTACTGCCCTGTTTTCTCCTTTCTTTCTTTTTCTTTTTCTTTTATCTATCGTCCTTCTTTACTTTCATTCTTTGAACCTTCTTCCCCTTTCTCTCGTGCCCCATTCATCATCTTCTACATTTTCGTTCCTAACCCTACACCATCTTTCTGCTTCTCCATAACCTCCACCTCCACCTCCACCTCCACTTCCTCCTCCTCCGCTCCTTCCTCCCCCTCAACCCCCCCCCCCCTCCCCCGTCACGTCTTACCCCTCCTGCCAAGATGAACGTCATTTTTATCTCCTCCCTTGTAAGAAATTTGACAGCGCTGAGTCCGGTGTGTCTATTGCTGCCTCGCTCCCTCCCTCCCTTTACCCTTCCGCGTCTCTCCTTCCCTCTTTCGCCCTCCCACTCCTTCCTTCACGCTAGATGCGGCGTGACACAATTTGACACGCGCTAGGCAGAGTGTGACACCGTTTGACACGAGGCCGCTATATCAACTGATGTCTCTCTCCGTCTCTGTCTGCCTGCCTCTCTGTCTCTGTCTGCCTTTCTCTCCTTCGCGCGCGCGCGCGTATGTGTGTGTGTGTGTGTATGTGATGAGTTAAGGCTGGAAAGGAAGAGAATCCTCGTCCTAGAGCGCCCTCGGGAAGAAGAGGCGACCGCCGCCCCCGCCGCCCAGGCCAGATGAAGGGTGAGGGGAAGGCATGGGAGTGGCTGACATGATAATGGCAGGGTGAAGCGACAGGGTGAGGCGGCAGGGTGAGGCGGCAGAGTGAGGCTAGGGTTGAAGAGCTATTGTTCCGGGCGATCGCCACGAGGAGAGGAATATATTAATAATTTACGTGGCCGAGTGTTGACGGCGCTCGAACGGCTCGGACACACGCCGCGCCCCTGCGTCGCTCCCCTGCCGAGACGAACAGGGGCAAGTCCTCAAGCTAACTCTGTCGGCGCTGCCTCCCCTGCCACCCAATTCCTCCATCCACACGTTACAAAATAACGCAATGATTAAAGAAACGGTGCAAATACATAAACAAATAAACATTCACAAGTAAAAGGCACGTGAGGCAAAAACAATTAAACAAATAAATAACAAAGACAACATGAGTACGGACTAGAGGGGGGACGATGAAGGGAGGGTGGGGGGAGGAGAGCAAGCGAGTGCAAAAGCTTAATAAAGAGTAGGAGGGGAAGGTCGGAGAGACTAAGAGACCATTCTCGCAATCTCTCACATTCAGCCAACAGCACCGCAGGGAGGGCGCACCTGTGGGACTCTCCAAGGGCGCCGTCCTTACAAAGAGACACACACGCGGCGCTCTCTCTCTCTCTCT
>BOPN01001027.1:177500-180000 GCA_017312705.2 Penaeus japonicus
ACATAGATGATAAACGAATAATAATAAAGAAAAGAAATTCGCAATCATGAAAGATATTATGAGAAAGCCAAGACAAAAACAGAATGAGGGTACAAGGCGACACGCAATAATAGGTACAACTCAGAGAGTAATAAACGGACACAGAGACGTACAAGAGACATGCCAAATAAAGAAGGGAAAAGGGAAGGGCAAAGACAGAAAAAAATAACGAAACGACAATAAGGGATGGAAAAGGAAGGAAATGGAAGAAGCAAGAGATGGCGATAAAGGAAGGAGTAAGGAGGAAGAAGGGGAGAGGGGGCAGAATATGCTAATCATTTTTTTAAATTCACATAAAGAACTGGAGAGAGATTTAAAAAAAAAATTGAGGAAAATAAATAGAGAGAAAAAATAGAGGAAAAAAAGTTCAATAAAAAGTATACCATAACGCATTTACATACATACAGCATTCCCATCATCCCCCTCCCATCCCCCGCTTTCCCATCCTCCTCTTCCTCCTCCTCCCTTCCTTCCCCCCTCCCCCCTCCCCCCTCCAACAAACGCAGTCTAAGCGTTTGCATCAAGAGAATAAAACCTATGATTTATACAGCGATTAATTTACAATTCAAAAACTCTCCGCTCCCCCTCCCCCTCCCCCCTCCTGCCCCCAAACGCCGTCTCTATATGTCTCCATGTGACCCTTCAGGGCAAGCAGGGAGGGGGGGGGAGGGGTGTTAAGGGAGCGTCTTGCCTTAAGGAGTGTATGTGGATGGTGTGAGGGAGGGGGAGAGCATGGGGAGGGGAGGGGAGGGGTTAGGTACGCCTGTGTGTGTGCGTGGAATAGAAGGAGGGAAGGAAGGAGGGGAGGGAGAGAGGGTAGGGAGGGAGAGAGAGGGAGCAAGAGTTAAAAACAACAAAAACGAACGAGATAAGAGACTCCAGCGAGCGTATGATCGAGTGCATTACGAGACGAAACGATAAATCATCCGATATCGAACGAGGAATCCGCTGTCCGACCCGCCGCCGCCGCCGCCGCTCCATCTACGGCTCCGCTACAGCCCGCTACGACGACCAGCGAGCGAGACGCGCGGCCGACTCAAAAACACCGCGCGTTTTACCGAAGGCGACCGTTCAAAGATCCCCTCGCACGGTATCTTGGTGCCCTTTTCTCGCCTGCCGGATTATCGTTTGATGGAGGTCCTGCGGAGTCGACTGTCTGGAGGCTAGTTATTGAGAGCATCGTGATATGATTGAATATTGCAAAAAGAGAGATTGGCAATAAACCATATTATTAATAACGCTGGTAGTTAGGCATAATGAGTAATATCAATAATAAAACGGCCACGATATATATATATATATATATATATATATATATATATATATATATAACGGGTATAACACAGAACAAAGAGAAGATAAACGAGAACAACGTATATATATAAATAAATAAATAACAATTCATAACAAACAACAACAACAAAGAATTCAACACTAATCACTGACACAGATAAATGAATAACACAAAACAATAACAAAAAGCTGGACAACAAACTAGGACACTGATAACTGATTCTCACACTCACCATCTGACGCAAATCTGATAGATATGCTGATAAGAAAGTCGCGCCACGTGAGCTTGTGATAAATGACAGGCTAATGTGCTGGTAACAAGCGCCACCATAGCCTTCCGGGAGGGGGTGGGAGGGGAGAGGAGAGAGAGGGGGATGGTGGGGAGGAATGGAGGAAAGGGGGAAGGGGCAGGGGAGTGGGGGTTGGGTGATATAAGAGGGGGGCGAGGTGACACCAAGAGAGGGCGAAGGAAGGTAAGAGGGAGGGAGAGGTGTTAGGGAAGGGGGTGGGGGAGACAGGATAGGGGAAAGGGGTTAGAAAAGAAGGAGAGAGAGAAGATGAGAGAGACAGGAAGAGAGAAAGATCAAAGAGAGAGGAAGGGAGGATGACAACCAGAAAGAAAGAAAATAAAACGAGAAAGAGGACAGGACAAAGAGAGGGAAGAAGAGGTAGAAGAGCAGGAGGAAGAAGAAGAGGAAGACATACAGAAGGAGGAGGAGGAGGAGGAAAGAAAAGTTTGTGCCTTCCAGGTAAGAACGGTACAAGGCAGATCTCCCCCAAGTATAGATCCTATAATCCCATGATCTCGAAGCGAGAACCGCCCTTACAGACTATTTCCCTGTTATAGTCTTGTCTTACCCTTTATCGGATATCTTCTCTGCCGCGGATACGCCGAGATAACAATGGTGACGTGCTGACTGATGGGGAGGACGGCGAGGATGACATTGATGAGGGTCGGAGGAAAGGGGATGGGAAAGGGGAAGAAAGGGTTAAGGAGGAGAGGGAGAGAAAGAGGGAGAGAGGGAGGGAGGGAGGGAAAGAGAGTGAGAGAGAAAGAGAGAGAGAGAGAGAGAGAGAGAGAGAGAGAGAGAGAGAGAGAGAGAGAGAGAGAGAGAGAGAGAGAGAGAGAGAGAGAGAGAGAGAGAGAGAGAGAGAGAGAGAGAGAGAG
>BOPN01001027.1:190000-195000 GCA_017312705.2 Penaeus japonicus
CGTGCGTGCGCGCGCGCGACCCTGTAGAGGGCGTGAGTTACACACACGCTTCCTTATTCCTTATTGGCGGTGCATGGTGCTCCTGATCCCCCCCCCCCTCCTCCGTCATCCTTCTGGTATCGAATTCCACGAGAGACTTAATATTCATGATCATGTTACCCTCCCCGGGCCGCCGCTTCTCCATCACCTAGCTGATGCTCGGGCGGCGGACGGGCGCACACAAATATTATGCTTCACTCTTGTCATTCGCTTCCGCCGCAAACATGCATCAAGTCGAGTGACTCTCGGCCCTGGACGGAGCCACTGCACTGCCGCGGGTCGTGGCTTAAAGGTACCCACGGAGGGAAATGGGAAATGGCACTACTACTATTACTACTACCATTGTACTATTACAACTACTTCTTGTAATACTATAAAAAAAACAAGCAACGTCAGTAAAGACGATGAAATAAAACGGGGGGAAATAGAAGAAGTCGGAAGCCAAATAAGGAGCAAAGAAGTTGAACAGGGCAAGAAAAACGCCCCCACTGCGCGACCTTTTCTGAATGCATTTTACATGGAGAGCAAAGTCTTCAGCGGCACCTCAACGGCACTCGTCCCCCAACAGACTCGCTAGCATTTGCAGCTGAGACACAGTGCCATAAAGTGCCACGATTCCCTGTGGTTATGAGGGCACTCAGGGTACCGATCTGGCGGCACTAGGAGTATGGTGACGTCATACCTGCATTGGATGCCTTAATTATACAGTATGCTTGTGTGTGTGTGTGTGTGTGTGTGTGTGTGTGTGTGTGTGTGTGTGTGTGTGTGTGCGTGTGCGTGTGCGTGTGCGTGTGCGTGTGCGTGTGCGTGTGCGTGTGCGTGTGCGTGTGCGTGCGTGCTTGTGCGTGCGAGGCTATGAACGCGAGCATTCTTGAGTGCCAAGACTTGTACGCGTCTGTACGCGTGCATGTGTGTGTGCGTGAAAGTGCATGTACACAGCGCCTGCTCACTAGATATCGCGACTGTTTATGTTTACGTGGGGTCGTTTTTTGTTTACATCGTGGCGTACGAGTTTACACAAGGGACCTTTTCACGTGTTCATCACTAGGGACGTGAGGCTGCCGCCGCTTTCTCTGCTCGCTCCTCCTCAGTGTCAGCTGGGCATTATCACCACAATGTTTATCACTCTTCTTATCATGATCATCATAATCGTTATCATCATTACCATCATAATCCTCCTATCCATCACCATCATCACCATCATCAGTATTACCATTACTGTCATTATTATCATCATTATTACCATCACCATCATCACCGGTATCATTATCATTATCAATACCACAGATTCAATATCATCGTCACCATATCATCTTTATCACCATCACAGTATCTAAAATGCGAACGGATTAGTAAAATTACGTTACCAAGGAGGAGGAGGAGGAGGAGGAGGAAGAAGAGGAGGAGGAGGAGGAGGAGGAGGAGGAGGAGGAGGAGGAGGAGGAGGAGGAGGAGGAGGGAGGAGGAGGAGGAGGGAGGAGGAGGAGGAGGGAGGAGGAGGAGGAGGGAGGAGGAGGAGGAGGAGGAGGAGGAGGAGGAGGAGGAGGAGGGAGGAGGAGGAGGAGGAGGAGGGAGGAGGAGGGGGGAGGAGGGGGAGGGAGGAGGGAGGAGGAGGAGGAGGAGGAGGGGGGGAGGGGGGGGGAGGGAGGGAGGAGGAGGGAGGGGGGGGGGAGGAGGAGGGGGAGGGGGGGAGGGAGGGAGGGAGGAGGAGGGAGGAAGAAGAGAAGAGGAGGGAAGAGGGAGGGGGGAGGAGGGGGGAGGAGAGGAGGGAGGGAGGGAGGGAGGGGAGGAGGAGGGAGGAGGGAGGAGGGAGAAGAGGAAGAAGAGGAGGAAGAGGAAGAGAGAGGGAGGAAGAGGAGAAAGAGGATGAGGAGGAGGAGGTAGGAGGAGGGGGGGGATAATGAAGAACAAGAAAAAAAAGGAAGGAGAAAAGAAAGAAAATAAAGAGGAGGAAAAGAAAAAGAAGAAGAAGGACGGGATAAAGGAGAGAAGGAGAGAGGAGAGGAGAGGAGGAACAGACCCCACACACGCACCATAACCAACACAACGACCACCTTTTTACCATAATCACCATAATAACAGTCATAACCCCAATTTCTGTTTCAACTATCACTTACAACGTCACCATTACGTTAGTGCTACAGGTGATGCTGTCGTAAGGATCCTTTTACGTCCGTTTTCTCCTTAAATACGGTCTTTAAGACTAATGAGAAATGGATAGTAGTAGAGACATGGAATGCGAGAGAGAGAGAGAGAGAGAGAGAGAGAGAGAGAGAGAGAGAGAGAGAGAGAGAGAGAGAGAGAGAGAGAGAGAGAGAGAGAGAGAGAGAGAGAGAGAGCAAAGAGAGAGCAAGAGAGAGAGCAGAGAGAGAGCAAAGAGAGAGCAAAGAGAGAGCAGAGAGAGAGAGAACAGAGAGAGAGAGAACAGAGAGAGAGAGAGAGAGAGAGAGAGAGAGAGAGAGAGAGAGAGAGAGAGAGAGAGAGAGAGAGAGAGAGAGAGAGAGAGAGAGAGAGAGAGAGAGAGAGAGAGAGAGAGAGAGAGAGAGAGAGAGAGAGAGAGAGAGAGAGAGAGAAAGGGAGAGAGAGGAGAGAGAGAGAGAGAGAGAGAGAGAGAGAGAGAGAGAGAGAGAGAGAGAGAGAGAGAGAGAGAGAGAGAACAGAGAGAGAGAGAGAGAGAGAGAGAGAGAGAGAGAGAGAGAGAGAGAGAGAGAGAGAGAGAGAGAGAGAGAGAGAGAGAGAGAGAGAGAGAGAGAGAGAGAGCAAAGAGAGAGCAGAGAGAGAACAGAGAGAGAGAGAACAGAGAGAGAGAGAGAGAGAACAGAGAGAGAGAGAGAGAGAACAGAGAGAGAGAGAGAGAGAGAGAGAGAGAGAGAGAGAGAGAGAGAGAGAGAGAGAGAGAGAGAGAGAGAGAGAGAGAGAGAGAGAGAGAGAGAGAGAGAGAGAGAGAGAGAGAGAGAGAGAGAGAGAGAGAGAACAGAGAGAGAGAGAGAGAGAGAGAGAGAGAGAGAGAGAGAGAGAGAGAGAGAGAGAGAGAGAGAGAGAGAGAGAGAGAGAGAGAGAGAGAGAGAGAGAGAGAGAGAGAGAGAGAGAGAACAGAGAGAGAGAGAGAGAGAGAGAGAGAGAGAGAGAGAGAGAGAGAGAGAGAGAGAGAGAGAGAGAGAGAGAGAGAGAGAGAGAGAGAGAGAGAGAGAGAGAGAGAGAGAGAGAGAGAGAGAGAGAGAGAGAGAGAGAGAGAGAGAGAGAGAGAGAGAGAGAGAGAGAGAGCAAGGTGTACGTAGATAAGGGGTAGCGGAGGAGGAGAATGGCGCCGAGGCGGTCTAAGAAGTGGCAGAGAAGGAGAAGGAGAAGAAGCAGAAGGAGATGAAGAAAAGGTAGAACAAAAAAGAACTGAATTATTATGATAGTAACACGGAAGTGATAGAGGTGGAGTGAGAAGAGGAATAGAAAAGGAGGGAGAAGAAAAAAAAGGAGAGTAAAAGGACGAAGATAGAAAGAAGAAGAAAAGTTAGACGACGAAGATGAAGTATCAGAAAGGAGAAGATAAAGAAGATTAAAGAAGAAGAAGGAGAAGCAGAAGCAGAAGGGGAGGAGGAGGAAGGGGCTGGGGAGGAGGAGGAAGGGGCTGGGGAGGAGGAGGAAGGGGCTGGGGGGGGGGGGCAGAGGAGACGCTCTTCCCTGGAGAAGCCAAGGTCGCGCGTCTGGGCTTTGTGGGCGGAGGCGGACTGGACCATGCAGGGGTGACGTGGGCGTACTGGGCGTCGTCGCTCCTGCTGCAGGCCGCCCGTGCACGCTGCCTAGCCACTTTTTTCTTCCTCTTCCTTCTCAGTTTCTTTCTTTCTTTGATGCTCTCTTTTTCGTTTGGTCTCTGTCTCATTTTTTGTCTCTCTTTTTTTTAGTTTTATTGTAATTGTCTTCCTTTCCCACTCTATCCCATCCTCACTTCCTTCCCCTTCCCCTTCATTCCCTCGCCCCTCCCCTGACCCTCCACCCCCCCCCCTCTCTACTCCATTCGCCACTCCCTCACTCAAGTACTTCTCCCTCTACTCCCCTGCCCCTAACCACCTTCCTTCCTCCCTCCCCCCCCCCTCCCTCTCTCTCTCCCCCACCTCAAGCATTTCTCTTACGGAGTCCCATCTACACCTTCCCCTCCACCCCCTCATACCCCCACCTCTCACCCCCACCCAATCCCCCACCACCTACCTCGAGAGCCCGCCGTGCTTCCCTTCCTTAAAGAATCTACCTTGACTCTTTTCCTTGTTCATGTAGGGAGGGTCTCAGGGTCACGGAACCAAGCACGCGTATCGGCCACGGGTCAAGCGCGGTTCGTTTTGATTCCTGGTCTGGGCGTCTCAAGTGAGGTCGGCGGCGGCGGCGGAGAGCGTTACGGTTCTTTGCTGGTACCATTGGGGCTGGTGGTGCTAGTGGTGCTGGTGCTATTGGTTGTCTTTGTTCTAGTTGTGGTTGTATTTTTTTTATCTATTTTTTGTTTTTTTTTTTGTTTTTTTTTCGAATGGTTATGTTTTTTTTGTTGTTTTTTTATTGCTGAGTTATATATTGATTTTTTTTGTCATGTTCTATTACTCTACTTTTGGCGATGGGTTATTTCGTCTACTTTTGTCTTCTTTTTTTTCTACAGCGACCCCTTGTGCAACCATTATCCCTTCTTTTCGACTACCATTCCTTCTTCCAGCTCCTCCCTCCTTCACCCTCCTCCTACCCTGTATCTCTCGAGAAAAAAAGTTTATAGTCAAAACTTCATTAATTCTCCTTCTTTTTATCAATGAACATTGCTAGCAACAACATCCTCTTTTTCTGTAATTAATCTCAATGCCTAATAATGTCTCCTTAATCCTTCCTAATCCTTTCTTTAATCTCTCTCTTGAAAGTTGATCTCTGATTTTCGGACCGTCTGTTTGTCTGTCTGTCTGTCACGTGCTCTCCTCTCCTCTCCTCCCCCTCCC
>BOPN01001027.1:207500-212500 GCA_017312705.2 Penaeus japonicus
GAGGGAGAGAGGGATGCCCCTGATGGGCGGGAGTGGGTGGGGAGTGCGAGTTGGGAGTGGGTGGGTAAGTACAGCTGCTCCGTTTGTGCCTCGCCTCGATGGTTCATTTGGAGTCGAGCTCTGTCTATCAAGCGGAATTATAATTATTAATCCGCGTGTGTGAGTTGGATTGACAGAGCGGAGAGCGGAGGGAGGGAATGAGGTGAGTGCGTGATTGACATTATGCAAAGGGTAAGGGAAGAAGGGAAGCAACCCTGCAGTGTGTGTGTGAGGAGCTGCGAGAGGGAACTCGTCATATTTTTGTATCTAATAGAACGGGGAAAATCGTGTAGTTCAAATATGACATTTATGTCAATTGTTATATAGAAGGTTAAGAGGATGAAGAAATAGCGCACTAAACGTACGTACACATAATTGTCCATACACTTACACTTAGACTTACACATACACATAAACACACACACACACACACAACTATACGCACAAACAAACACAAAAAAATATGTATACACAGACACACAAGCACACACAAACAAAACCCAAGAAGCGAAAAGGCTGCAAATGCGAGCGCAAGAGCTGAAGTACGTGCAGTTCTTTCTCTCTGAGTACAAGCACACGAGTGTAGTGTACATGTTCGTCCTCGAAGTGGAAGAAGATGAGGTACTGAGCGGAGCAGCATCCAAATGTCACATCATTAGTTTCTGTCGCTAGTTACCTGTCAGTCAAGTTGTACCAGGAGGAAGAGGACGAGGAGATGGTGGTGGAAGGAAATCAAGGGAGGGAGAGAGAGAGGGAGAGAGGGAGAGAGGGAGGGAGAGGGGGATGGTTGGAGGGAGGGAGAGAGGGAGGGAGGGAGAGAAATAAAGAACAAACAGAACATGCAAAGCGATACGAAACACATATACCCACGCACGAACACACACACACACACACACACACACACACACACACACACACACACACACACACACACACAGAGAGAGAGAGAGAGAGAGAGAGAGAGAGAGAGAGAGAGAGAGAGAGAGAGAGAGAGAGAGAGAGAGAGAGAGAGAGAGAGAGAGAGAGAGAGAGAGAGAGAGAGAGAGAGGGGAGGGGGGGGAGGAGAGGGGGAGGGAGAGAGAGAGAGAGAGAGAGAGAGAGAGAGAGAGAGAGAGAGAGAGAGAGAGAGAGAGAGAGAGAGAGAGAGAGAGAGAGAGAGAGAGAGAGAGAGAGAGAGAGAGAGAGAGAGAGAGAGAGAGAGAGAGAGAGAGAGAGAGAGAGAGAGAGAGAGAGAGAGAGAGAGAGAGAGAGAGGGAGAGAGAGAGAGAGAGAGAGAGAGAGAGAGGGAGGGAGAGAGAGAGAGGGGGGGGGGGGGGAGAGAGGGGGAGGGGGGGGAGAGAGAGAGAGAGAGAGAGAGAGAGAGAGAGAGAGAGAGAGAGAGAGAGAGAGAGAGAGAGAGAGAGAGAGAGAGAGAGAGAGAGAGAGAGAGAGAGAGTGATTTCCGTAGACAAAACAAGAGCATAAAACAATGCCCCTGCCATCAGCCCCTTAATCCACCCCGCGAATCCCTTATCCACTAACTTCATCCACCTTTATCCCGCCCCCCTCCCCATCAGACTCACGCATGGACCATGAATAAATTGTGAGGCTCGTTAGCTTCTGGGAGATGAAGCTTCGAACTCCAGCATCCGACAAGGAGCTTCTGTGGCATCCTCATCTGTTCATCTATTTCAAGAGCATGATATATACATACACGCATCATCACCCTAAACGAGAATATCTGACGCAGGGCGATTCAGCTCTCTCGGGTGTACAAAGCTGTATTGTGTATATTGTGAAGTGTATAGTGCACTACACTATCCTACCAATCCTCAAAAAAAATACGATTACACAGTCTATGATCTCGGGCATAGGTCACACTGGCGCTAATAGTAGGATGCTGACATTTAACCAAGTGCTCCTCTAATAGCATACAAGCTCTAGCAATAAAGCCTCGCAATACACACACATGTCTCGCAAATCAAAAGCTATTTCGTTCTAATAATAGCCCGAGGGCGAGAGGTGACTTCACGGTATTCCAGTAAAAACGGTAAACGGATGAAAAGCAGCTTGTAAATCCAAACCAATTAAGTTGAACAACGCCACAACTGATACCATCCCCTCAAGCACCCCTCACTAAACCACGATCATAAAACAATTAACTTAAAGATAATATTGTATTATGGTGCTGTAAAATGCGAGCGTGCCCGTTTTCAGTCAGAACCTGGGAGGGGATACTAAAGAAATCTGTCATCAGGAGCTGTCCACTGTGTCTAGAAGGAAGATTGATGTCCCAAAGGATGTGTTTTCTGTACTTTCTTTATTGGACGACGAGAGGGAGAGGAGGGGACGGAGAGAAAGATAGAATGAGAGGGATTTTCCGCGGCGAAAGAGTAAACAGAATAAACGACACGACGTATACAAAGACAGATGATAAAATGTCCAGCGAAAAAGATGACTGTGAAGAGGAAAATCTCTCTCTCTCTCTCTCTCTCTCTCTCTCTCTCTCTCTCTCTCTCTCTCTCTCTCTCTCTCTCTCTCTCTCTCTCTCTCTCTCTCTCTCTCTCTCTCTCTCTCTCTCTCTCTCTCTCTCTCTCCCCAATCTGACCATCCATCACATCCCAAAGGTCGTTTCATGGTAGCTTTTTTCCCCCTCCCTCTCTAAAACTTTTCTCTTTTTTTCCCCTCCTTACAGACGAAACAAGTCCCCAATTCCTTCGCGGACGATACACTAGGCGTCTCCACAGCTAGCGGGGGTTTCTCCATTAACGTCTTCATATAATGAATCATTAAACTTCCGTCTTAAGAAGGGGAAGCGACGCACCAACACCGTCGTTTGTTTCGCCTTGATGACCTCGGCCGGGGGGGGGGGGGGGGGGGGGGGGGGGGTGTAGTAGGGGCGAAATTCGAGATTCTTTGCGCTGACGGCTTTTACGCGGCGGAAAAGAGGAGAGGTTTTCGGGTTGATGATGATGGTGTAAGACGAGTAAGACGAGAAGGATGACAAAGAAAGAGTAAATAAAATATAGAGTTGGTGGTGGCGGTGGTGGTGGTGGTGATGATGGTGGTGCTGAGGAAAATTATAGTATCAAGAAAAGAAAAACATCAAGTAATGGGGGATAACTTAATGATGATGGTGGGGATGAATTACTATATCAAGACAATAAAAAATCGCGATATTACTACTACTATTGCTACTACTGCTGCTGATGATACTACTTTTACCACTATTACTACTACTAATAATAATAATATTAAAAATAATAATCAACAATAATAATAATAAGAGTAACAATAACAATAATAAGAATAGAACTAATAAGAATAATAAAAACAACAATAATGATAATAATAATGATGATGATGATAATAAAAGCAACTTTAACAAAACTAACATCAAATGATAATCTCAATACAAACTCATCACTCCCATCACCACAGTAATGAAAATAGTAACACAAATCGCAAAAAAAAGAAACGAAGAAAATAAGAGGAACATCAAAAAAGTAACCAAAAAGAATCTCCATTTCTTCAACACGGGAATCCTGTCTTTAATCCCCCCCCCCCCCCCCTCGACTCAACTCTCCTTTCCCCTCCCCTTCCCCACCCCGTTCCCCCTTCCCTGCTCCTTCTTTCACTACAGTGTTTCCTCCTTCCCTCCTCCTCCCCCTATATATCCCCCCTAACCCCCTCCCCCCATCTCCCCTTCACCTCCGCTTCATCTCCTCCTTTAAGAAATAATGAGTCGGCCGGAAGTAAACATGGCGCTATCACCTCTATTGCTGGGGTCACGTGACAGAAGGGAGTAGGGAGGAGGAGGAGGAGGAGGAGGAAGAAGAGGAGGAGGAGGAGGAGGAGGAGGAGGAGGAGGAGGAGGAGAAGGAGAAAAAAAGGAAAAGGGAAGAGGAAGAGGAACGTAATGAAAAACAAAACAAAAAATACAACAAAATACAACAGATTAAAAAAGGCACTTCAACCACAACAAATACACAAAAAACAATAAAAGCACATCGAATCCCCCCCCCCCACCCCCTCCTTCATTCCCTCTCCCGCCCTCCCTCAAAAAATCACAACACGACCAACAATCCACAAAAAGGAACACAGCCTTCCCCCCCACCCCCCACCCCTATCCCACCCCCGTATCCAAAATTGATATTCAGAGCCCCACCGAGCGAGCAATAAAGCGTCCCCAAAGACAGCCTCCTCCGCGTCCGCCCACCACCCCGCCCGCACACGTCAGACCTGAATAGCAAAGCAATCGGCAGAAGAGCGACAACGAAGCCGTCGGAGGAAGAGGAGGTAGGCCCATAGATCTAGTCCTGCGAGCCGCCGTGGCCTATTGTCTGGGGCTTTGTTTATGCTCTCGGACCACCCACCGCCGCTATGGCCTGCTGGGATAACTTACTACGCCCACGCGAGGCTTTTGGGTTGTGCGATTCCGATGGTCGTTGCGTTGACTGTAACAGCAAATAATCGTTTGGAGGGATTGATTGAGACGACGATAGGGGGAGGGAAATTGTGGAGTGTGAGCGGGGGGAGGAAGAAATAGAAAAGAAAAGAGGAGAGGGAAAAACAGAAAGGATAGATAGATAGAGACAGATAGAGAGATAGATAGATAGACAGAGAGAGAGAGAGAGAGAGAGAGAGAGAGAGAGAGAGAGAGAGAGAGAGAGAGAGAGAGAGAGAGAGAGAGAGAGAGAGAGAGAGAGATCTATCAGAATACCGCCGTCTCCCCGCAGCTTCATCTTATGAATGAACATCCCTGAAATCCTACCCCCTCCCCACCCCTCCCCCTCCAGCTCTCGCCTACACCGCAAATTATATACTTTCTGACAGCATCATTTTTCATCTTGCTAATGAATGCAAAACAAAAAATGCATTGCACATACTCTTTTAAAAGAGTAAAAACCGAGATAAGAATATATTTTCATATGCACATTTAATTTACACACTCACTCACTCATTCTCTTTCTTTCTTTCTT